>VDFB02152713.1:0-30234 GCA_007258455.2 Sequoia sempervirens
TTTGTTTGTGCCCATGCCAGGATTGCCTCTAATCTTTCTCTTGGGTTAGCGACCACAGGAACCTTCTTCTAAACTCCAATTGGCACTCTAGCCAATTAGGTGCCTTGGTTTGTTCCTTGGGTGATTCATGATCACCTTCCTCTCTTTGTTCATTCTTAGGTTGCTCCTCTTCATTTCTAGAAGCCTCTTGATCATTCTTTTCTTCTTCGTTTGAGCCCTCTATTTGTACAGTCTTTCCTATGTTTGTCTCGGTAGAAGTTATATTCTCCTTAATGATGTCTTCTTCCTGAGGTGCCTTCTCTTCTTTGTGCTCAATGTAAACATGTTGCTCAAGCTCAAGGCCTTTTCCCAGCACATTCTCTTCTTCTTTATCTTTTTCTTTCTCTTCTTTTTCTGGAGGTATTTCTTCTTCCTGGACTAGGCCCTTGTTTTGGCCAATTAGTGGAGGATCTTCGAGTATCTCCACATCTACACTAGTATCAACTTTCTCTTCAGAGAGGTATCCCACGGGATCAACCTCCTTATCCACATCCATAGGTTGTTGGGGCAACTCTTCATCCAATTCTTGATTTGATGTTTCTATTACATATCACTCATTGAGAGCCTCGGTGTCCTCTTCCGAAGAATGTGACTTCTCCTCATTGGATGCCACTATGTCCAAATTTATGTTTAACCAATCTACTGGGTTCTCAAAATATTCATCTTGATCAAATTCCTCGATCTCCTCAACCACCTCTTTTGCAACCTCTCCTTGTTGCTCTACATGGTATTTCTCCATCTCTTCTAAGATCTGCATTGTAGATTCCATCTTTGGTGGCTCTGTAGGTGGCGAAGGGAGAGGCAAGAAAATAACAATTTGGGCCATTAGAGCCTGTACTTCAGGGTCAAGGATTACCCCAAAAAGTTCAATGGGCATATTCTGCATATATGTCATGAAAGCATACGGTAAGGTAAGAGGTGGCATGGTAATAGTGGACATTGTAGGCAATGGAGTAGAGAAAGTAGGCAGTGGAGGAGGGAGCGAAGAAGATAACAGTGGGGAGGTAGTGGAAGAGGAGAAGTCAAGTATCATCACCGAAGTAGTTAGTGAGGTGGAGGCAAGATGGATTGAGATATCCACAGAGGGCGAAGATGAGACGAGCAGAGCCTAAGAGGCAGGAGGTGGAGGAGTGGCAACAGTAGCAGTGGCAGTGAGAGTTGAAGTGGCAGGTGGTGAACGTGGTTGATCAACTTCTTCTTCTTCATGTTGGGGATCCTCCTCCTCGATGGTGGGAATTTCAAGTACAAATTCCCCCATTTTTCTCACTCTCTTGGATGACTCTCCCTCGGTGGAATTTCTTGAATAAACCTTGTGCTTAGGATTATGCTCAGGTGCACCCTTCCTTTTCTTTGACCTTGTCATCAGTGCAGACTTGGGAGCTTCTTCTGATGAGGCAGTGGTTGCTTCACTATTTGTTTCATTTTCAAGCTCGTCCTCGAGCTCACCATATGTCAATTTAGTGCCCTATATTTTGAGTTGGGAAACCTGGGCATCTATCCACTACCTTGTCCTATTTTTAATGGGTCATGTCAATATATCAAGGTCAGTTACCTCTTATTCATTCCAATCTATCACAGGTAAAGGGAGGTTGGCTACAATGTTGTATCTATCATCAACAATATTGTTGTCTTCCTCCATCTAGTTGGGCTTAAGGAATAGATTCACTGACTTCACGAACTGGGTCATCATTCTCATATGGTGCCTCATTCACACTTCTTTATCATCTACACAGTTGGCCCAAAATTCCTCAACTTGAGGTTGATGGGCGTATTGTCTTCCGACCCATTTCTTCAGCTTATGATAGGGGTCCATCCTTCCTTGGTCGATGTGGAGGTCCAAGTTGTATTCCACCAATTCTTTCTCTGAGTACTTTGTGCACTGGGCAACGGGACAGGAATACATTCCTTTCCCAAAGGTCAGGGGATATGGAATCCCAGCTCGATGCTTGTCACTTAACAACATGTGGGCGTTTTCAATTGCCGAGAAATCTCCAGCAAGATCATACGGTTGTTGGGTATCGCAGTAACCAATAGGGCTTCCCTGAGAATCCTTCTATTCTAATATATGTAAAGAATTGTATGAACAAATACCCAAACCATTGGATGGAGGCCCTGGCACTGTGTGATACTCTTCTCTCAAAATCTCCTCCCAAAAGTCTGATTATGTGTGCAATAAAGGCATCATTTACCCTTCTATATTCTCTTTTGAAGTTTCTATACTACAACTGAGGATAGTAGTCATAGACCTTAAGCTCTCCTTTCTTCATTCCCAGGATGCCTACACTGAAGAGTCCTTTGTACAGGAACTTCTTCTCCAGGAGGTACACCAAATATGAGGTCATGTAAAACTTGGAACTCTTCTTCACTGCCATGAGTTGGTTGTGTAACTTGTCACTGATCATCTTAGCCCAGTGGAACTTGGTCTTTCCCTGGATGATCTCCTCAATGAAGAAAAACATCCAATCTTTGAAGAAAGCGACATTCGGTAGGCCCATTACCCTACTCAGTAGGGTAACTAAATCATGGTATTCTTCGAAGAAGTCACTTCTGAATAATTCTTGAGGTACTTTGGTGGTGTTGCCCCTCTTTTCCTTCAACTAGTGTTGGTTGATTATTCTCTTGCATGCCAGAGGGTCCTTCTTCCACATGTTTTCAACAAATCCCTTCTCTGTTTCCTCCAATTCATCAAACGTGGGAATATGGAATGTTCGACCAATATATTTAGCAGATAAATATACCAACACCCTTCCTTCATGGTTAATAATCTTCCTATTGGAGTGGTAGCATTCTCGACATACCATAACCAGTTTTGAGGCAATTAGAGTAGGAGGAAAGCCGACTGCCTTAGCGAGACCACTTGCCCTAATTTTTCATGCATTTTTCGTTCTAGGGTTGACCATCACCCTCTGTCGAAACTCATCTATGTCCATGTGCCTTATTTTTTTGTTTGATACTGAGTCCCAGGTAGAAGAGAGCTTGGAGGTGCACTCCACCCTGTGAAACCGATACTTCATCTGATCCTTTTCTTCTTTTCCTCTTAGCACGCATGTGGGCTTCTTTCCTTTATCAAATTCTCAACAGGCCCCCCTGGTGGACTCGCAGCAGGTTCCATAAATTTTGCATGCAAAGCTATAGTAAGTGCATTCATATATAAATCAGAGCAAGTGTTAGTCAAATCCTACAAAACGAGGGTTAAATCTAGTAGTACATCATCAAAAGATGATAAAATTCATCAATATTAATCATTTAAGGCTCATTTGGATCATATGCACAAATGAGGGCCTAGGGATGCAAGTTCCCTTGGATTGGAAGTCATTAGGAAAGAATCAATGAGAAAATGACCCTGGAGCAGCAGAGACCCGTAGGCGGCCACTTGCAACATGAATTTTGCATTATGAATTTGGCGGTCAAAGCTCCTATGAGGCAGTTTGGCATGTGCGGAAATTGGTTGTAAGGCACTTGAAGTTGCTTGATTGAGCTTTGATGCATCTTTAGGTCTGAGGCATGTAGGCCTAGGAAGGTTGAAGGGTGTTTGGAGCCTCTACCATTAAGTAACGAAATTCAAGGGGCGGTGACCCGCAGGCGGAAGCCCGCACTACGGGACCCATGGGAACCTCAGACGTTAAACATCATGTGTTGGAGTTTGACCATTTAGGGGATGCAAAAGGGAGCTATCAAAATGTCATCGTATGTTTACCATTAAGAACAATATTGGATGGACAACGATCTGCAAGGAGCGATCCACATAGGCAAGCCTGCAACAAGCTCACAGACCTAGCTTGAGTGTTAGCAATTTTCAAGATTTTGGCAATGAAAAAGTCTTCTGCAAAATCCACCATGTGGGATGATGCAAGTGTTGGGTTGTTAGGAAACGACAACGGAGGGGAAACTATCTGCATATCATTTTGACTTAGTCTTTTTAGGCAAACTTGGAACGACGATGAAGGAGTTGGAGTTCACATGGTAGGCGGACGGGATGGTTTCACCACCAAGCAATGACACTCGAGCGATGGTGAGCCGCATGTAGTGGCCCTCAAGTAGTGGCCCGCAAGTCTTCTTAGACTTAGCACATTTGAGCAATTGATAGCTACAACAGAGGTGAGACCCGCAATGCGGAAGGCAGACAAGGTCAAATCGTTAATCAATGGCGATATAAAGACGGTTGTCCATAAGCAGAAGTTCACATGGACACTCTCGCATGGGGTCTAGGACTTAGCCATTTTCCAGGGTTTTCAATTGTAACAAAGGGGTGATGGTAATAGTATGAGCTACAAGGACTTCTTCATTGCGTGAAGAACAATGAGGATGGGATGAGATTGTGCATGACCTTGAGGGCACAACTTGAGTGATTGTTTTGAATGTTGAGAGTGGACCATGCATGCAGGATCAATTATAGTGAGGGCCACTGAGAGATCTAAGTTTCTATCTCCAAGATTTCAACCATATTCTCAAAACCCTAACTTCAAAAAAAGACCCATTTGAAACTTGAAATGCAGGCATACCTAAAAACAGTGCAAGAATCTAACAAAGACCTCGATTTTGATCTAATATGAGCTCGTGTGGGAATGACCTTCTCATTATCCGTTTCTCTCCTTAAAATTTTAAAAATGTGATAGTGGAAATGACAGGTTAGGTTGCATATTTATAGGCAAAAGGTCATTTATGGCACCCAATAATTTCCTAGTATGGCAATAGGTGAAGTTGGTGGGACTACGAAGGCCCAACCTGGCATGGACATTGAATAGCAAAGAATAATGCGGGTGGATCCCTGGGCTTCACCACTAGCTTGTGGCTAAGGGATGGCAGCCACCCTCAATAGGAAATCAGCAAATGCGGGTCCGTTGAGCTCCATGGACCCCAAGCAAAGGACTAAGGAAAATTCGTAGAACTTCCGCAAAAGCCAAATGACTTAGTAATTTTGGGAGTGGTGATTTTGGCTAATTGAAATGTGATGACTTTAAAGCATGTGACCACCTTAAGCTCATAAATAAGGGCACACAAAATGAGTGAAAGGAAAAATGACCCGGTGAAGGTGAAAAGGGAAGAGGAGATCCCCGGTTTGAACGGGGTGTGTGTGCAATGGACACAACGTATTGAATTGATATTTTTTCAACATATCAAAAATTTAAATTTTATGGTCGAGGTTGTTGTATCTAGCTCATCTTCTAAATATATTAAGAATGAAGAAAACCTTATCAAATTTTATATAACCAAAAAAAAAAGTTTTTTGTGCTAAGTTTTGGCTCAATCCTTAGTCTTTATTTATTCCTATTTATATTATTTATATTAAATTTTTATCTATCCACTAGTTATCTATCATTTATTACACCTCATTTGTACATACTTCCATATAGTTGTTTATTTCCTTGAGATTATCAATTTATTTTCCAAGTTAAATCTTACATCACTTAGGATCAATCTCAATCCTACATCACTTACGATCAATCTCAATGTGTTGAGGATTGAACCCATATTTAAAATATTTAAATTTAAATTGTAAGACTCCATTATGTCCTACTAATCATTTTGAGTCGACTTATAATTCTTGTGCAATTGGTTATTATATTTTGACATTTAAAGATATTGAATTGTTAATTTTTTGGATTGAAACCGTGTGCATTTTTTTTTGAATCAACATTTCGGATCAAACTCCATGATCCATCATTAGGATAATATGCGTGCAACAAGAGAGCAAAATAATAGAATGAGATAACAGACTTAGGAGGATAAATAGGTGAGAGGGTTGAGAGGGCTAAAGAACACCACACTAAAAATTAACCAAAAATATAAAAATAAAACATAAATAAAATAAATAAACAATATTCCTTAGTAATAATATAAGGTGAGAACAATGAAACTAAAAGACAAAGAACATAAGGAAACAAGAAAGGGAAGCAAATTAATCAAGTCAATAAAACAAAAAGAAAAAAGAAAAAACAATAACGAAGAGAAAAAATTAAAGGAGATAAAAACACAAAATAATAATTTAACTAATAGATTCTTATAAAATATAATGATTAAAAATAAAGAACAAACATAAAACTAATATCCTTATGATGTTATAACATAAGGATGTATAGTTTAAATATATATGATATTAAAGAAATAATGTCAAAATATAAAAATAAATGAAAATAATACTATTATAAAGAGAAAATAAGAAGAAAAGAGAAAAAAAATGATATTAAAGATATATAGTTATCAATCTATACAAATAAAAATAAATAAATTTAAAAATATAAAACTATATATCCTTATGATTAACCAATCAATTTGCACTCTAGATTAAGAAAAGATAGGAAGGACAATTATATAACCATATTATCAATAGAACAAAAATAAAGTTTTATTTAACTTTAGGATTTCCTTTTTTTTATTTTTTTAGTTTTATTTTTAGTATTGTAGTCATTTTGCTATTTATTGGTCTTTTAACTTTAGGATTTCCTTTTTTTTATTTTTTTAGTTTTCTTTTTAGTATTGTAGTCATTTTTCTATTTATTGGTCTTTCTTATTTGACTTCTTTATTTTAATTTGTTTAGCTTTTTTTCCTTATTTCTATAAGAATGTTTATTGTCCTTTAATTATTCTTTGTTCTATTGATAATATGGTTATATAATTGTTCTCCCTATCTTTTCTTATTTTAGAGGTTAATCATAAGAATATATAGGTATATTCTTAATTTTATTTTTTCTTATTTATATAAGTTGATAACTATATATCTTTAATTTCATTTTTTTCTTTTCTTCTTATTTTTCTTTTATAATAGTATTATCTTTGTTTATTTTTATAATTTGACATTATTTCTTTAATATATTTCAACTATACATCTTTATGTTTTTGAAATAAAAAGCAGCAAAACAAGGGTGTTGTCCCATAAGTACAAGGTAACAAAGGCCATCCAGCGAAAGCACACTAACAACACAGTGACAGCAGAGAGAAAGCCATCACCCATAGCACATCATCAAAAAACAAAAAGTAACAGTAACCGAAGAATAAAAAAGTTCTTCATGCAAGCATGAAACCAACCAAATAAGTCCAAAGACCCCCAGGGGTCCAACCAGTTCAGCAGTATTAACAAACAACAAGACATAGAAATAAACAAGAACAAAAAGGCCCAACGGCCTAATTCTTTTCCTTCCTGCCAGGAATATCCTGAATAGTCATCGCCCAATCCGTTGTGAGGAACTTGAGCAGCTCCTTGAAACCAACATCATCTTCTGCATCATCCGCGAACTTGTCCTTCTATAGCAAGCAAAGACTGGTGGCCAACTTGTGCATGACCCTCAGGGAAAATTGAGACACCTCCTGGACCTTTTTTTCCAACCTCTCCAATCTCCCCTCTAGCTTGCTAACTTCTTCCCAAGCCTGATATTTTTCCTTGTGATCTTCCTGCAAGGGGACTTTTCCTTTATCCGCATCAGAGGACCGGGGGGTAATTTCCATCACATTGTCACTGGAAGGGCCCTTCTTCAAGCTTTCAGACACATGGGACGTGTTGCTCATCGACACAGACTGGCCTTCCCCACCCGCCACCTTTTCCTCCTAACTTTCATTGTCACTCCCATTATCCTTATCTGAAACTGAAGCTTCCTTAAGACTTCCCACCTTGTCCTGCTTAAGAACCAGTCTATGAGATCTACGGGGGGTGTTAGCTTCTTCAGTGATCTCGATGTCGGAATCAATTTGATGGAGGCAGAATTTAGTTTTCTTAGAGGCTTTAGCCTTAGGGTGTGGGGTAGGGGCAAGCCGCTTTTTTTCCCTACCTGTATCCCTCAGGCCCTTGCAGGGGAAGTGCCATGGGGATGGGCTTTCAAGGCAGGATTTTTTAGGAATTTTTTCTTACTCGAGCTCGACGTGTCAAAATACTAGCAAAGGGGGGAGTAGAGGAAACTGAGGTTTTGTCAAGAGTAGGGAGAGACGAGACTTCTTGCACAGTGATAGCCCGAGCAGGGCAAAGTGCCATATGGAAATGATAGAGCCTAGACATAAGGCCCTAGTGAAGGATAGTATAATTCTTTCCAGAAATAGAGGCTTCATTAAACTCCGTAATAGTGCTATCAAGAGCATGATATAGGAAAAAAGGAATGGAAATATGCAGATGATTCCTAAGGTGGTTGAGTAAATTAAAGTGGTAATAATAGTAGACCCCATACCTTCCTTCCAGCGTGAAATAATTCATGATCACTAAACAAACTCTATCCCATGGCTCCAGTAGTGCCTCGCAGTCAAAGCCACCCAGCAACTTGACAGGTTTCTCCTCGCCGTGAAAAAACTGATTCAGACTAATCTGGTCCAGCACTTTCATAGTTTTCTTCCAAGTTTGGCCACTATTCAGGAGCCCTGTAACTCTAGCATTAACCTCCTCATAAACTTTGAAGGAAATTCCACCAATGGTGACCCTACCCTCATTCCATGAGGTGACAAACTTATTAGACAAGCCCTTATCGTGACCAGTCATGGCCTCCATATACTGTGCAATTCTGCCCTCTTTGCAAATGTGCCAAATAGTGGCATCCGCCTTCCACTCGTCACACCTGTCCAGATCCACACGCACTCTGTCCCCACCCATAGAGCCCACACCAAAGATGCCAACAACCAGAACAGGGGAACCAAGGCAGAAGAGTTGGTAGTCAATTCTAGAAGCATTAAAAGGGAAAATGTCGGTGAAAAGTGACCAGAAAAAGTAAAAAATAGAGGCAATAAATGTCACGTCTCGCAACTCACACAAGGGCAGTAGCTCTCTCGTGCGAATCACCCACAGCATGTAAGGGCATGATATCAGCGTAATACTTAGCCATCTCAAAAAGTCTCATGAAATCCGCAAGCTTAAAAAGTTGAATACAAAAATTTAGGGGGTTCAAAAAATGATGACTCCATCGGTTAGTAAGGGTAGAAATATTTTCCATATCATCAGTGCACAAGAGGTCGTACAAGCCATCGGACAAACATATGATATCCATCACCTCACATAACTTCAATTATTCAAAAGCCAGCTCCTGCCAAAAATTCTAACCAAAGTTAGAAGGAGCCCAGCTAAAATAAACAAGCACCATCTAGGACCCAACATTTAGATGTTTGAGATCTTCCCTTAAACACACCAGAGCCAAGGGGGGCAAAGAAACCTCTTTTCGCCAACATCGAAGCCCTTCAGTATCAAGACCCGCTGCCGCCAAGTTGTCAGCAGTCACATTCCCTTCTCTGAAGACATGCTGGATAGAAAAGTCATGAAGAGCATTTAGGAGAGGGAAAATGTCCTCCATAATACCTTTTAGAGACCATCCCACCTTCATCTTACCTTTAGTGGCTTCCATAATTAGCATTGAGTCACCTTCGATTTCCAAAGTCTTGACACCAAGTGACAACGCAATCTTTAAGATATTAGTTTTATGTTTGTTCTTTTTGGGTTTAGTCTTTATTTTTTACCACTATATTTTATAAGAATCTATTAGTTAAATTATTATTTTGTGTTTTGATCTCCTTTGATTTTTTCTCTTCATTGTTGTTTTTTCTTTTTCTTTTTATTTTATTGACTTGATTAATTTGCTTCCCTTCTTGTTTCCTTATGTTCTTTGTCTTTTAGTTTCCTTGTTCTCACCTTATATTATTACTAAGGAATATTGTTTATTTATTTTATTTTTGTTTTGTTTTTATATTTTTTGGTCAATTTTAGTGTGGTGTTCTTTAGCCCTCCCAACCCCCTCACCTATTTATCCTCCTAAGTGATGTAGGAGCATCCATGGCATAGTGGCTATCCTGTGTCACCAAAAAGAAGTTTGATTTTAATTGCAATTTTTGGTGTGAATTAAATTTTATGAAAGCAAGAAAGCCATAAAATCACTGCCATCCATACACAACAAGTCTTGAAGTTTGAAAAGCATATTTTAGCATGAAGTTTCTACAGTCCATGATCAAAATTAATACTGAGATTTCTGGATTGCAACTATGTGTGATCTTTTTGCATCAACGTTTCAAATCATACTCCATGATCCATCATCAAGATGCTTAGCAAGAGAATAAGAAAGTCTCACTATTAATTTAAGCATATTTTATTCAATTTTATTGATGCAATTTAATTTAATTGGAGTTTTCAAGAGGTGGGTGTTGATTTCCTAGGAGTGGGTTTGGAATGAAAGGAAATTCAACCAAAATAACTCACATTTCATTTCATGTAGATGACTACTTGAGTAAAAGAAAAATCAATTCATTTTTTAGAGAAGTTTTCTAGATTATAGGGAAGACATAGGGAGGCATAGCATACCTCCAGGAATGTATTTTCATGGTGTTGTTGTAGATTGGAGATTAGTTGCAGTGGCATGAACATCACCAGTAGTTGCAGATTTGAAGTGTGGTGATTGTTGTGAGAGATTGTTGTTGCAAGAGCTAGAGAGAAATTGTGTTGCAAGGTTTTGATTTGTTGTTGCAAATCATTTTTGTTGTGTTTTCCTGAAGTCTTGTAAGGTCTTGTTGCAACCCATTTTCCTTTTGGACTAATGTAATTCCACTTGTAAATTTTGATTTATTTTGAGGTAGTTGGTTACAAGTTGCAAACTAGAGTTTCAATTGTTGTTGCAAGAATTTGTTTCCTAAGAAGAGTGTTTCTCAGTGGCTTGTATGAGCTATTTAATTTAGTTTCAATTGAATAATCTATTTTATTTAGCTCTATACATTACTAAGTTTTCTATCTCATTATGTTATTCTACTCTCTTGTTGCATGCATATTAGATCTTGATGATGGATCATGGAGTTTGATATGAAACATTGATTAAAAAAAAATGCACACAGTTTCAATCCAAAAATTTATCAATTCATTATCATGGATTATGGAAACTTGATGTTGTTAATTGAAAGATATTTATTTGTGTAATTACTTTATATTGTTGTGTGGAGTATTAAAAAATAAACCACTACAAAGAATAATCAAATCCTTCGAGGATTTGAGTTTCAACCCTCCACTCAGTTAAGCCTTCAGGTAATTACAACCAAGTCAAGTTTACATGACTAATTAACTGAATTTGTTTTTTAATGAAGCGCATTAATTATCTAAACTCTTTAGGCCTCAAAAAATTAAAGTATAGAGCACAAAGGTTTTTTGGGCACTTTGACAAGCTCTTTGTCTAGGACTAACATGCAACTATCAGGAAACAACACACCACACTAGTGTCTCGTATGGACATATAACAAAAGTTAACACAGAGAAACACAAACTATTTCGTACATAGTGTTTTGGATATAAAAGACTATGAAATACATCTGCTCAACAAATATGGAGTAACTGGAATGGAAATGCTAAATGAACTTAGATAATTTAAGTAGCAAAGGAGAGTTCAAAATATCATCAAAGACATCCAATGAGATCCAACGAGATCAAATACTCTCTCCAAACATCTTCTTCACTTGCACCTATGTACATAAGATCAAAGAGAGGGGTTAGGTGGTTGCATGGGAGTTCTCCTTAGTAAAATCCCCATTTTGGGGTTCCCACCTCCATTGACAGCCTTAGATAATATAATAGAAATAGACATAAAATAATGGAAAGAACAATATGCTAAAAAATAAAGACAATATTCTTGATAAAAAATCTCAAAGAGTTACCACCCTAGGCACAAAAGAAAAGTACCTTGCTAGTGCAATGAAGAAGAAACAAGAATCTTCAAGATGGAAGTGACTTCTTTAAATGATAACAACAGATCTTTGTGAAATGTCACTGTGATCATAGCAATGATGGAATGATAGAGTTCTAGAAAGTTGTGAATGAGAAAACTAGAGCTAGATAATACTATGGAATGTTAGTGAGTTGTGTATCGAGTTCAAAAGACAAAGATTAGAGGCAAACAAGGAAGATTTTTGGTTCCAAATACCATGCCCAGATGATCCTCCATGAAAGTGTACATTTGCAAAGGAATTATACTATCGAAATATGATAAGTGTAACATCCCAATTGTAACATGCCCAGATTTTACCCTATTGATTTCACCTAAGTTTTAACTCAAAATGTGAAAAGACTCGGGTTCACAAATACATAGAAATAAAATTTTCATTTTTAATAACACATTTGCATATTTTAAATGAACCCATTTCTTATTATATTGCATGAATAAAATAACATTACATAATCCCAAGTAATTGATTTCATCTTTCATATATATTTTCAAATAGATGCAAGATCATAATTACAAATAATAGCTTACAAGAGCTTAATGGTACAAGATTATATTAGTCGAGTTGTCCACAATTGGAACACATATCTTCATCTTTTTTTGTTTTTCAAGCTTTAGCTACCAACTGCATGAGGGAGAGCATCACCCAAGTGCTTTTCAACCAACCATGGACTTAATGCAGTCCCTCACACATCTTCCAAACTAGTAAGATGTCCCTACCCTTCAACAAAGAGTTTGGTATGGAACCCTCTAATATAATGCCTACTTGAGCATGGTATTGTGTCCTACATAACTAGTGCTGCCATACATTGGATTCTCGCCTAACATGCATAACACTCCCTACTAGTTATGTAATCCTAGCTTATAGTGCACTGACAAAGTGCACACAATGGAATCTACACTTAATTTGACCAAATTTTGATATACAATCAATCAAATCCACTTTCTATGAAGTGGTTTTGTATGTTCACCCACCCCCTCGCTCTACTTGGAAACTCTATTGACCATAAATAACTCTTGACTAGGTTGACCTTAATAGAACATAACAAGATTCTATTCCAAAAAGTGATGACACCTTTAAGTTGATCTAACTTACCAAATATGTTAATCCAAACCTCTGGTTTATCCTAACCCAAGGAATAAACTAACTTTCTACTTTCAAGGAAATATGAGTAATTGAGAACTTAGGTTCTCCACTCAAGGATAAACTACCAACATAGGTTTATTCAACATAATATCCTCAAAATGATGATAAAATACTTCTAACATGATATTAAACCCTTTGAATTACTAACATCATAGATTATGCAAGCATATATGTAACATACTATAAGCTAAATATCATCATAATTCCTTCTAAATAGTTTCACATAATTATTTCATACAAACATGACAATCATAATAGCTATATACATATATCATCCCACTAAGATTTCTCAACCAACTTATTTTCATTCTAGCTATATGCACAAGCTCTATTCAACAATTATAATAACCAACAACAATTTACACAAGCACTTGCAGTCAATAGAAAAATATAGTTTCAAACATAGAAAAGAGTAATAGATAAGAATAACTAAGCATGTCTGGAAAATATAGCTTTCTCAAAGAATTTGCAACTCTATGCTCAATTCCAAAGACTCAACTTGTTTCCTTCTCCAACACAGCCTATCTCCAATCTAACCAATCAATCTAAGCTCTCAAATCTCAATAATATGCTCTTACAATAAAATTTCTCCTCCAAATGCACAAAGAATTACTCTCAAAATCTCACAATGCTCTCACAGAGAATAACTTATCAAAATAACAAAAAATGAATAGCAATGATCAATCACAATGAACAATGATAATGAACACGATGAACAACAAAATAAGAAACCATCAACCTCTATTTATACTGATTAAGAGAGAGACTCAAAATTGAAAGATAGCTATGAAATTTTCCACCTTTACTTCCCATGCCAACCGTGGGTTTTGCTAGTAGAAAAGCTAGCAAATTTCTTCCCATAATCTTCCTCAAGTTGTCATGACCTATTGACATTTTCTTCCCTTTGATCTGTTGTACATTGAATCAGTAGAAAACTCCTTTCTCATAGTGCATGGAGTCCACATACTTCCCAGTTTGTTGCTTATGTCAAACGTGGAGTTTTTACAACTTGCACATGTTGAAATACTCAGTCAAAGATTTTAATATGGAGTTCTATGTGGGATTTTCACAGTCCCATTTGCTCTCATATTCCCATTGTGGATTTTTCCATCCTTTTAGCTTTCTTATGGTGCCTATAATGGAGCTACGGTTTGCACAACGATCATATTACAAATGCACTTCAAAAATAGAAACAGACTTCACTCGCCACCTTGCCATTCATGTGGCGGTTTGACTAATTCATTAGCTTGGGTCACTACCATATGTGTAGCATAATATGCATGCCTTTATGCAACATTTACTTGCTTATCAAATATGATACCATTAACTCTTATATCACATTACTTCATGTGTGAGACTTTCAACTTTAAACACTTCTTATCCATCACATTATATATGTGAGTGGCATATTAATATATCATTGCACACACACACACAGATATATATATTATTGAATTAAATACATATATACATATGTATATACATATATATATGTATATGTATATACATATATATACATATATATACATATGTATATATACATGTATATACATATATATACATATATGTGTATATACATATACATATACATATATATGTGTATCCATATGAATATGCATATGTATGACATGTATACATATGGGCATACATAGGTATTTCTACCTACGCATGGTCATGCACACATACGCTCATATATATGGGTTATCGTGTATATATGTATATACATTTATTATATATATATCCATCTATATATATTTAAATACATAAAGTATATCTTTTGTTTCAATACAAGGATTTAACACTATGACTCAAACCAACTAAACAATCATATAGAATCAAAGATAATCACCCAAGTATTCATATTAATCCAAAAAACTATCACCAAGGTTTACTTACCAACTCATAGCCCAAAATGACTTCACAAAGCTTGTCTAACCTGCGGCTACGAGTGTGTGCATTAAATCAAGTAGGTACATCAGTGGTTTCCATACCAACTTCCTCTCCTGGGTGATACTCTCTCTCTCTCCTCACTAGAGGGCTTAGTTCTTTCCTGAATCCAACTTAGTGCATCGTGAATGAAGTTAATTGATAACATGAAAATTATATTCATCATATATCATTTGCATCATTAAAGCATTTAAAAACTAATCACTTCATAATACATATTCATTCATTGTAATTCACTAAAAGATAATCATGTATTAAACATATTCTCATTTAAAGTAATAGTAACTAGTAAATACACAATGGGGTGTAACATATCCTACCCCTTATGAATCATTGTCCCCCGATGATTTAAAGTATCAAACATAAACATAAAAATAAGAAAGATTGTTTTCAAGAACTCTCAAAAGATTGCAAAACATGTGGAAACTTCTACTTAATCTCCAAATAGTCTTCCCAAGTGGAAAAATCTTCTACATACTGGTCCCATTGGACCTTGCATTGTAGCACCTCTCTGTTACATAGGTGAAGCCTACACATTTTGAGTACTCTAAGAAGCTTGATCATTACACTCCTAGGTCTTTTAACTATAAAGCATTCAAATCAATAACATGATTATCTCTTGGTATGTACTTTATAAGGTATGACACATGAAAGACATTATGCATCTTAGCAAGAGCTGGTGGTAAACAAATTCAATAAGTGACATGGTTAACTTCTTCAAGAACCTCAATGGGAACTACATAACATGGGGCCAATTTGGATGACTTTCCAAACTTAATATAAATCTTATAGGTCTTAACTTTGAGCAAAAAAAATTGTCCCATTGAGAAACATCGGGGCACACATTTAGAATCTACATAACTCTTTTGTCTATCATTTGCCTATGCTAACCTTTTCTTTATCATGCTTACTTGCTCCTCCATCTTTGATAGCATATCTAGTCCAAGGCTAATCCTATCTTCTATCTTATCGCAGCTCATAGGAGTTTGACACTTCCTTCCATGCATTGCTTCAAACAGAGCCATTTTGAAAGTGGAATGATAAGAATTATTATATGCAAATTCCACCAATGGTAAATATTCTTCCCATTTGTATTATTGATCCATGCAATACATTCTCAGTAGATCTTCTAATACTTGGTTTACCCTTTCTGTTTGACCATCTATCTCTAGGTGATAAGTTAAACTTATGCTCAACTGCATCTTAAGTGAAGAAAAAAGGGTTTTCCAAAACCTTGATATTACACGAGCATCCCTATCTGAAATAATTTTCTCATGAACTCCATGTAACCTAAACACCTCTTCCATAAACTTGTGATTTATAACGGGAGCTCCATCTGTTAGGTTCCCTAGAATAAAATGAGCTACCTTGGTAAGCTTATCCACCAGTACCATAATAGCATTATGCTTATTCCTAGACATTGGAAGACCTTGCACAAAATCCATGCTAATGACTTGCCATTTCCTATCTAGAATTTTGTGAGGATACAATAGTCCTGTCTGGTGATGAGGTTTTTCCTTCACCCTTTGGAACTCTAGACAACTTGCTAAAAATCTTGCAACATCCCTCTTCATTCCTTTACATAAATATAATGGCTTTACATCAACCAACAACTTAGTTACTTTGGCATGTCCAAAATAGGGTGTGGTATGAACCTCTTTCCACACAATATTCCTTAATTCTTTAGAGTCTGGTACATAGATTCTTCCTTTAAACCTTAGTAAACCATCAAGCTCAAATTTAAATCCATCATAACTTGAGCCTTACAAATCATCCAAGAGTGCTTGCTTCACTTTCTCATAGTACTCATCACCCTTGGATTTTTGCAACACCTAACTTTTGAAAAAAATATGAATTGATATCATTGAGGAGATATGCCTCCTTCAACTTAGGGCATCAACAACTCAATTTTATTTTCCCTTAATGTAGTTGATCTCAAAATCATAATTTGATATCAACTCAATCCATCTCCTTTTCCATGAATTCAAATTTGATTAGGTAAACAAATACTTGAAACCATGGTGGTCGGTCTTTAGTTCAAATGGTTTCCCTAGCAAATAGTGTCTCCACATCTATTCATAAGGCTTCAATTTTCTAGATTCATAGGAAATGACTCACCCATCTTGCATCAACACTCCACCTAGACCTCCTCCCAAATCATCTATAATGATGACAAAATCACCTTCTACATATGGTACTTTTAGTATTGGAGTTGTAGTTAACTTCTCCTTAAATTGATTGAATGCCACGACATCTTACCAACCACTCAAAAATTTTCCCCTTCCTCTACAATGATTTTATGGGAAAAGCTATCTTGGAAAAGTTAGCTACAAACATCCTATAATATCCTACCAAATCCATAAAGCCTCATACTTCAGGTACGTTCTTTGGTACTGACCTTTCAAGCACTGCTTTAATCTTTGTTGGATTAATTGCTATCCCATCTGTTAAAATCACATAACCCAAATACTACACCTCTTTATGAAAGAAAAGTACATTTTGAAAGTTTTCCATAAACCTTATGCTCCATTAGATGTTGGAGAACAATCCTCAAATGTTGGAGGTGTTCTTCCTCATTCTTGGAGTAGATACGAATGTCGTCTAAGAAGACTAACACAAACTTGTCTAAATAATCCCTGAACATGTTGTTCATTAGGTTCATGAACATTGCAGGTGCATTTGTCAACCCAAAAGGTAGGATTGTGAACTCATAATGACCATACCTTGTTCTAAAGGTTGTTTTATAAATCTCTTCATCCTTGATCCTTAGTTGATGATATCCTGATTGCAAATCAAAATTTGAAAACATTGCTACTCCTCACATCTGAAAGATCATCGATACGTGGTAAAGGATATTTTTTCTTTATCATTGCCTTATTTAGCAGAAGATAATTTATATATAAGTGCAATGTACCATCCTTCTTCTTCAAGAAGATCACTGGCACTCCACAGGGTGAAACATTGGGCCTGATCAATCCTTTTGACAACAACTCTTCTAGTTGAGCTTTTAACTCCATTAGCTTAGTTGTGGTCATCCTATACGAGGCTTTGAATATAGATTTTGACCCTAGAATATAGGTTCCGACCCTAGAACTATATCAATGAAGAATTCAAATACTTTTTTGGGAGGTAACCCATGTAGTTCATTTGGGAATACATCCATAAAGTCTCTTAAGATAAGATATTTCTCCATATCCATTTTCTTCGGTTCCGCTATTTCTCCATCTTCAGCTTCTTGAAGATCCTAGGGTTCATACATTACGTCATCTTCAAAGATGAACTCCTTGCACTCATCTAGTTTTTCCATTTTTATTGCAAAAATTTGACACCCCTTTTCTTAGATCTATGCATTTGTACAATGGAGATTCACCGCAACTTAACTTCCATAGGAGTGCCTTGCAAGTATACACTATTCTCGAGGTCATCTAGACACTCTATTGACTTAGCATGACAATTGACTTTGGCTCTATGCCTCCATAACCAATTCATACCTAATATGACATCGTAAGATTCTAGGGGGGATACATACAAATTTAATTCCATAGAGAAACTTGGAAGGTCAACCCTTGCCTCAAATAAACATTGCTCTACCTTAGCTCTTGTCTGGTTCGCATACTCTACAAACCAAGAATTTTCCATAAAGCTAGATTTTCTAAATAACTTACTAGTTATATTAGGAGAAACAAAAAAATTTGTAGCACCAATGCCTATTAGAATTGAAATGGGTAATGCCAAATAAAGTACCTGAAACCTCTACTAGAGTAATTTGGTACTCTTCCCACCAGTTGTCTAGTGCTACATGAATTCTTTATTGGAATGCTACTTGCTGAGAGGATAAGGGATTCCCATGAGGTCATGTCACATGTGTCTTATTGGGACACTAATTTGCGTAGTGATCACCACCACATAAGAAACATCCTCTTATCGATCTTTGCCTTGCTATTGGCTTCCCATAATTGCCTTCACTCCTATTGGTGTTGTTCTTACCCCTGCATTCACCCCTAGACTCATTCCAGTTCTTATAAGATCCCCTATCTCCTTTCCTCTTATAATCTTGCTAATCGCCTTTCTTCTTACAAGTTTGATTAATTTGTGACCAATTAAACCTCTTTTGACTCTTCTCACAATAGGAAGAAATAGACTTAAGCTTCTTCTCCTACTTGATAGATTTTTCATATACTTGGTCCATAGTAGTAGGGTTGTGCACATCTACCTCTCCTCTGATTTGGGCATTAAGACTCATTATGAATTTTCTAATCCGAAATTGCTTGTCCTTTTGGTACTGAGGTACATACTTGAGAAGGTGAGTGAATTTTGTTGGAAATTGGAAGGTTGTCATTGATGTCAACAAGGGAAATTGGGAAATTTCCATTGATGTGCATTACTTGTATAGATCAGAAGTTGCTTCAGTAATAATGACTTGAGCTATGATCTCTCTAGTACTAGAAGTTTGTTAATCCAATATTTTGGTCTGGATTGTCTTATTTTGTAAGATTCAATCAGAAGCTAATATTATGTTCTATCTCGACATCATTTGCATCCACTGACAAGATTTCAATTGACTTGGCTATATGGTTGGAAAGATATAGTTACCAATAGTTTGGAAAATAATGTTCTGCTTATATATTGGTTTAGTATGTCAGTTTTTGGTCTGGATTCCACCTCAAAGAAAGATATTACTACATGATTGTGTACATTGATTCATGAATACAAGATGCATCTTACACCAAAGTTTTATGATAATATACAAATGCATATGGAAGATATGAATGACAGTGTTTTGTTTTGAAGTATATAGTAATTTTCTATATAGTGCATTGATGTGGGAGATTCCACATCTTCTCATATTTAATTATCTTGCCTTGCAGAGTTGAAGACTAGTTATTCAATGTCGTCTAAAGGAGAATTCAATGTGTTAACAAGTTTTTGTGTTACATGTTTGGAAAATTACATATACATGTGAAGTTTGTGATGTTTTAGGTCTAACTCTGGCCAACCTAATTATAAATTGATGTTAAGGAGTTTAAATATGTGTTGTGAATGTTAAATGGATCTATCTTAGGTCCATGCTGACTAATACCATATATTACATGCTTTTGTTGGGCATGAAAAAGAATATTATTTTGAGGACAATATCGACATAATTGGTTTTGATTTAAAATGGGGTTCTCTAATTAGGCCAACCTAATTAGAGAATTTGAATGTTTATGGTATATATAAGAAATTTTTGAGAAGCAAAGTGTGTGATGAGTGAAGATGAGAAATAGGAAAAGGATGAAAGTCAAAGAGTGCGAATGTATGAAATTGTATGTATGAGCAGACAAAATTGTTGAGTATATTGTACAGAGAAGTGTTTTGTATTCAGTACTTGACCAGATCTGAACTCCAGCACAAGGAAGGTGCATTCTATCTCAGTTCATCTTTTGGCAATGATCCATACTTTGTTTTGTAAATTATTTTAGTTTGTGAGCCTTCAAGGACAGTGTGTCATGGTAGTGAGCCATTGTAATATTTTATATCTAGATATATTGTATTGTGAGTTAACCCTCGCCATGGGTTTTCCCATTTTGGGTTTTCCATGTAAAAATCTAGTGTTGATGTGTCTTATGGTGTCATGTTCTTTCCAATGTCTTCATTCTTAATTTTAGTTAGGTATGCTTTAATAATTGGATGGTTCTCAACTAAATGGTTTAATGGAATATGAATTCACCCCCCTCTTAGTATTTTTGGTGTTCAACAATCGGTACCAAAGATTGGTTCCTCTTAATAAGTCTAATAGCTTGAGGAAGGTCCTAAAAATTGAATTCATGGGTGATAAGAAATTTCCTGTTCCTCTGGAAGAGATTCCTATGGAACATATTGAAGAAGATTGTATCCTAGATAATGATGGTGAACTTGAAATTGCTCTTGAAGATCTTGACAGAACATAAGAAGTAAACAAGGATTTGAAGGATAGCCTGAAGGAAACAAATGAGTGCATTAAGAAACTGAGAGAACAAATCAAGAAATTCAAGGAAAGATATAGAGAAGTCAGTGATCAATTGGAGAAATCAGATGAGGACATCACTATACTAAAAGAACAAGTGGAAGAAATGAGGAGAATTGAAAACTGTCAAAAAGTTGAAATTCAAAGAAAGATGGATGAATGTGTTGAGCTTGAACAAGAAGTGGTAATTCTGAAATCAGATCTAGAGAAAGCAAGAGCTCATGAGAACAAATTCAAAACCAGTTCTACAAGGTTGGATGAACTGATTGTAGGAAAAAAACCTTCTAACAATAAAGATGGTTTAGGACTTGAAGAAGGACAAAGATCAAAATCAAATCAATCCCCTAACATGATTGATAATCAAAGGAAGACTCAAGGTAATGGCAGACAGATCAAGAATCAAAGAAGCAATACCGAAAGGATTCCTATTAGACAACCTAATACTCAAAGGTACTTATCTTTAAATGGTGTCTATTATACCTGCAATAGGTTTGGACATAGAGAAAAATATTGTAGAAATAGAATAAAAAAAAATGATCGAATGAATCAAAATGCTTTATCATTCACTAGTCAATTTTAAATGCAAAAGTATTGGACATAAAGCTATAGAATGTAGAAGTCAGATGTTGAGAAAGATAATTTATCCATTCAAAGGTTACTGTTATCATAGTAATTTGTTTAGACACAATGCTAACCAGTGCAGATATAGATTGAATAAAGGACAATTTGGATGGAAGAATGTTGCTTGTTATAATTGCAGCAAATTGAGACACTTTGCCAGAGACTGCATAAGCATAAATATGAAAAGAAACTATTTGGGAAAAAGATATGAACCAATCACTAAGATTGATCTGATAGAAGTTAAGAAGGAAATTAAAAGGATCTGGAGAAAGGAAGGAGAATCTGAAAAGAAAGGAGAATCAGAATTATCAATTTCATTTATGTTGTCCTCCAGTGTAGATAATCCTGTCAAAAATTAAATCTAGGCAATGGCTAAGGGGGAGCAATAATTAGAAAATTTAATATCCCCTTTCGATATATGATGCCATGTCGTGACATAAAGGCATTTATTGAAGGTGACAAATTCAAATTCATGCAAAAGGAATTTCAGGTGCACATGTGTAAAGAAGGAATTTTGTAGACCTTGAAAAGACGAAAGTACACAAATTTTGAGGACATCTACTTGCGATCTAAAGCATTTATTGCTGAAGCAAATGGGATCAAAGAAATGAATTTAAGTGTGTTAAGGAAAATTCATTTGATGAAAGGCATTTGCACAAGAGAAGAAGCATGTAGAGAAAGCTTGAAGAAGACCAAAACATTTTCATACTACAAAATTTTAGTGTTTGGCTTTGGGGTGCAGACAAGAGGCAAGTTATTGTTGTTTTATGTTATTTCCTCTGAATTATTCATTGAATTTTGTTGAATGTGATGGATACACCTCAATTCGTAGATAATTTAGAAAGAACAAAACCATAATTTAATCCTGTTAACCCTAGAACTCGACCCCATGGGTGCATTTTTAGAAGTTCCCCTTGGTGTTATTCTGACTGAAGATGTTGGGACATATATTCATAGAAAATTGGAAGAACCTACTTATGGAAAAAGCACACATATTGTGGTTTTAAGAATTAACTAGAGATGAATACACCCTAAAACTGGAACACAACGTGCTTATAGAGATGAAATTGGATATGTGGGATTAATTTCCAAACTTTAGCAATGAAGACAGATGTATTAGATTGGCCCTCAATAGATTTCATAATTAATATGTGTGGCTTGACAATTCATATATGATATCTAGAGAAGCAATTAGAGATGTTATTGGTTTATTATCCACCAAACCTACTCCTGAATGCAATCTTGACAAAGGTACTAAGATAAATAATCTAGTAGTTCAATATGCAAGTTTGGTCATTTCACACCTAATTTTTTGTGACAATGATGTTTCTACTACCACAATCGACATAGCATTTGAAATAGTTGAGAAAAGAATAGAATATGATCTCTGTGAGTTTCTCTAACAACAACTATTGGAAAATTTGAAGGATATCAAGAACAATAAATGCACATTTAGATATGGAACACTGATATTGTGTCTAACCTTCTACTTTATGAGATAAGTTCCTAGTATATATGAAGTTGTTTGGGTAAATACCAAACCGGTTGCTCATCATATCATAGAATTAATGATACATATTGGAGATTTGGATGCACAGGGTGATGCCCTTGCTACATTCTTTGGAAAATTCTAGAGAAGAATGAATAGAAGACGAAGAATTCCAAGAGAACTAGTCACAAAATATAAGGATGACAACATTTTTGGTATCCACTGATTGTTGCATTATCAAGGTGGTTGAATCAAGAAACACATGGATTCCTGAGTTGGGGTATAAGATTGAAAAGGATTATGTTGTTGGTTGTATTGAAATGTTAATTAACAGCCATCGAGATCCCATCTAACCTAGATTCAAGACTTATACTAAAGTAGCTCAAGAAATTCTTGAAAGATTTGAGTTGATCTTCAAAAAATCAATGGGAATGCCTCTAGAGAAAAGAGAAAAGTTACTGAGGTTCATGCATTAATTGCTCAAACTTAGCCAACTCCAAGGAGACTCGAGCAACTAGCTAGGAGAAAGGTACATCTTTAGATAGTTCCTAGAGCAGTCACCAATTCTTCATAGTCATTGTGGAAAGCACAAATTCATTGACTGATAAATTCAAAGAACTGAAGAGTCAAGCAGTAAGTGAAATGGTCACTTGGGTCAAAGAAAAAGGATTGTTGGAAATTAAAGACATGTGCAAGTCTACACATAATAGTGCACTTGCTAGACTTAAAGAAGTCCAAGAATGTGAGAAAGAAGCCAAAATCTATTCTCATTTTGTTGGACATGGCCTAATATAGTTCAAATATTCAAGGATACTGAAGACACAATTGAGACACAAATAAATTATGCATCCAACACCTTTAATCTAGCTCTAGATTTGGATGATCAAACTTGGTACAGTTTAACAAAGTCGCATGAAGAATATCTTGCATTACATAAGGAGAAAGGAGAAATTATTGAACAATATGGGAAGCTTAGAGATATAATAAAGATTAAGTACACACCTTTCTACTATGCTCTTTTTCTAGCTAACAAGATTTTGAACTCAAATGTTACTCCCGGGACTCTAGTTGAAGGAAAAGACATCCTAGTTGATCTTAATTATCTATGCAAATCCTTTTCAAAAGCAAAGAAGCTTTGGGATGAAGGAAAATCCTCTTGGACAGGTACTCTTAGAAAACTTCAAGAGACAACCACCTTTGGTTGATTACACGTAGCTATTGTTTTGGATGTACTCTAAAGGGGGCTATTCGGGTATGTAAAGGAAATTGTTAAAGCATTCAATATCTTTTTATCCTTTGCCATTGATTTCAAAGGGGGAGAGAAGGTACTGTAGAAACTAAAAAAATTCCTAATCGATATCATACACTTGAAACAGGTTTACTAACATTGTTTCCTCTTTAACCAGTCCTCTTTTTGCTTCATTAATTAAATTAACCTAGCTAATTTAATTAATTGCATCATTTTCATCTATTGGCCTAATTAATTTAATCAGGTTAATTCATCCCCCTTCACGCTAACATTTCATCTTATTAAATTAAATACATCAAAATGTTTAGTTTAATTCCCTAAGTTATCTTATTTAATTAAATAACCCTAAGTCATCTTATTTAATTAAATAACCATAAGATATTTAATTAAATATCATTTCATCTCTCCCCCATTCATTAAATCATTTAATTTAATGAATAAACACTTTAATTCTTCTAATCCCCTAATTGCATGATTAAATCTTGTTTAATTAGCAATTAATCTAACTTTTCTCTAAAAAGGGAATATTCCCATGGAATATTCCTTATCTTTTTTTTTTGACACAATTAAAGTTTTCTTTTAATTTGCAAATTGCCTTTTTCCTCACCCATGAAAATATTCCAAAAGAATATTATTATTCCTTCATCATTTGAAAAAGGGATATTTTCACTTGGCTTCTTAAGCAAGTTTTAAACTTCAACCTTTTGAACAAGTCACCTTTGACCTATGTGAGCAGGTTAAAAGTGTGTTTGTTTGAGGCAAGTGTGAACCCTTGATTAAAATCCCATCATGCGTTCTCATCCATTGATGACAATCCATGATTCATGCCTCTCATCTCCTTCATCTTAGACCATTGATTAATCTTTTTAATCTCCACCCTTCATTCCTCATTTCTCCTATAAATAGGAGACTATTTAGAGACAAATGGGTCCATCTTTCAGAGAAAACTTATGTTGTTGAAACTCATACATCCATCTTTCAATTGCAAACTTATGTTGTTGAATCTCATATGCACTCACATTCATATTTACTCACTTCTATTTTATCTTAGTTAATCTTAATTGCATAATAGCTTAGAGTATCCATTAATGGCTTTCATGCATCCATCTTAGTTTGTATATGAATCAGGGTTTCCATCTTTTAGCATGGTTTTAGCTTAGATTAGCTTAGCAACAACATAATTAAATCATTTTAGCATAAAATAATGGTAAGTTGCTTGCATCATGTTCATTTTTAGCATAAACTAGGTTTTCATACATTTATCACAATGGTTTCATTGATTCTCTTCCATATAATTGATTGAAATAAGCTCACTGATCACATGATTGGGAAAGGGTCATTGTTTCACATCAACATGACACCAATTCCAAAATGGGATAAGTGTCAAATGGGTTAGAGTAGGAATTTAACTGTTTTCTTAGTTTGTAGCTTTCAATTTTAGTAAAATGCTTAGTTAAACCTTTAAATTTGAATGATCTTGTTTGGTAGATTGAGGTTCAATGGTGAGGTTGTGCTTTGATTCATCATGAATCAAGCATAATCGACCCACCCTGACAATCTTCGTCTCACATTCTGGCACTAGAAGGAGGCCAAACCGTTAACAATTTTTGGCTTGAATTCCATTTGTTTGTTGTTTCGTAGGTTGCAGTGATGCTCAATCTACAAAGAGTGACGCTATTTAAAGAGCGTCGCCATATAGCAATGCCATCACAATTTGAAATCCTAACATCAAATTAATGCACCAACGCTGATTTAAATTTGGCGATGCTTATTTAATCTGGAGGTATTGAAAAGTTCAAACGATGATGCTAAATTTCACTAGAGTGATGCCAACAAATTTCAAACCGTGACGCTACTGAGAGCAGTGATGTCAAGCAAAATTGCGATGCTATCATGCTCACTATTTCTGCTACAAAGCGACGCCCGTTCTCACTAAAGCAATGCTCATACTTCAAACCACAACACTACCATGTTCAACAACGCTCAGCCAGGGTAAGAAATTGTATGCTTGTTTTTTGACATGGGGTTTAATTTCTTGGATTTATCTGACCACTAATGTGCTTCTAATTGTGTTCTGGTTGTTAGACTAACAAGGTTTTGCAAGTTCAAAGATATGGAGCTAAAGTGAAGAAAGTATTTTCTATCTTTAATTCTATAATTGTAACAAGCATTTAACACTTTGGGGCAATTATAACCCAACGTTCATGCTTTCTTCTTTATGCTTTAGGACAACTAATTTTCCATTGGGCTTAAATCTTATAATCTTAGAACCAACTAGATTTCAATTGGGCTTAAAACTCATTTTCAAAGTTGGCTAAAATTGAACCCTCGTCATTATTTTTTTGGGTTTAAAATGAACGCTCAAAGTTGGATAAAATTGAACCTTCACATCATCATTTTACTTTGGGCTTAAAATTGAACAAGACAATTTCATATTTCATTTGGTGCTTAAAACGAACTCATCACTACTTTGAAAGGTTAAAATTTACAACTGTTTTCTATGTTTTGTGATTTTCAATGTTGTTAGTGGATGCATATGCAATTCTCTCGTGCCATTTGGCAACCTTGAGAAATAGAAACATTCCTTAACACTTTGCGAAATCACCTATATCTTTCAATTTGGATTAAAATTGAACCCCCTTGTGAGTGTGAGAAAAAGGCATAGCATGTGTTCTCTCTTTGTTCACATGAATAAAGATGATCGAACTACTCACTATTGTTCATATTTAGAGGGATTGTCTTGGTGGGAAAAAGTACTCACCCCAAGGGAATGACCCAAACAGTAACGAGCTAATGCCAAGCTCTTCCAAACTGCCATATAAATTTGTGGTTGCGATGAAAATTGTGATCAATGGGATGTGGTACATGATAGCTCTCCCCCATTATCTTTATGATGCGTAAAGCCCTTGTTCTAATGGTTGGGATACCTCTTGAGGGAGTTTATCATTACACCCCCTAAACTAGAAGCCCTTATTACAAACCCTCGTGTAGAAGCCAAAAATCCTTAATATTTTTTCATGTCAGGAACGACAGTTCTGAAGCCACCCCACATTTGTACTATTTAATTGTAGAAACAAAAAAACTCTTTTTGATCTTTGGATTTTAAGGATTTTGAGATTTGGTGGTCCCAAGAAGTGTGTGTCATAGAGGGGAGCCAGTGTCGCCAAATCTCTAACTGTTCGCATTGTTTAGTGTTTGGAGAAATCCTAGTAGGGATTCAACAAATATAGTAATTTCTAACCTAGGGTTGTAATGATTGTGAGTCAGTTTAATACTTTTCTTGATTTCAAAACAATACAAAAATAAACATTCACTATCATCCTCAAAATTTCACACTTTGGCCTAAATATTGGACCTCTTGAGTTAGCCTTGATATTACTGCTTGTCCTAAGGATTTATCCTTAGCGATTTCTAAATATCTTAGCATTAATCTCAAATCCATATTTACCAAAGACAACATAGGCAATTATGGCTTTAATCTCATGATTTTCACGAAATGGACATTATGAAAGTTATGATGTTTTGGACATAAAACATTTAGTTTTGAAACATAATCAAGACAAGTGTTTGTAAACCAATTCACCTAAGCAAAGATAAATTGACAAATGAACCCCATATGAATATTTGGAGACCGATCGCTCTCATTGAACAACCTAATCTTCCAAGAGCTATAATTTATCCAAACTTTGAACTCATTAACGGTGAACAAACCGATCTCATTAGCAATTTGAGAAGCTTCACTTTTGAAACCAAGGAAACAAATACATAGTGGAGAAATGCAATAACCATTTTAGATGAAGAAGAGGAACAAGCTAATATTGAGGTTGGAAGGCCCATATTACCACCACCTGCATGGCAATAAATTTCTTCCTTTCTTCCATAAACTTAAACTGTTTTCACATGATCTCATGTAAATTCAGGATCCCTAAGGAAAGGTCTACAAGTCATCATTTTAGACTTAGGAATCTCACTCCAAAATCTCTCAAGAAACACCTTTTAGCACTTCATAGAAATAGAGACAAGTTGGTAGAAAAATTTTAAAGACACACTTCAAGGTACAGTCTAGAATTAAATGCATTCTTTTGGAGTCAAAATCTTGATATTTTTACATGATACTGAACTCCTCTAAATGATCCATCACACAATAAAAATCCATAGGGGAAGATCTCCATCCCGTCAATGCAAACGTAGCTATCATAGTGCACAATTCAATAGAAGTGGGTTTTAATACTTTATTGCAACTGCTACCACTTGTTAAGGAACTTTTATGCTCAAGCTAGGAGAATCTGAATAGGTCTAAACATCCCCATCCATCTTCTCATCTAACTCAGTATTGGTTCTTTAGGATTTGAACATTTTAGAGGTGTAGCATCATTCTTACTACCTGATCTTATCAAAACAAAGGTTCACTTTAAGTCAACATTGGGTCAAACATCTCACTTACCCCTTCATCAAAATTCATCTCTTGCTTCATCGATCTTTGCAAAATTTTGAGTACACTAACACTTTGTGACTTAAACATCAAATCAAATCAAACCAACCTCTAACTTAGCTACTTTGTATGTGAAATGTATCCTTTTCCATGCACTTAGTTAAGTTAGTTATCATACTTGAACTAGTTCATCTTGAAGGTCATGAATCTACCCTAAAGATTTACAAGTTCATAAACATCCTTTATCCCAACATCAAAACATCAAGACTAAGTCAAAAATGTTGTTTCAAAATGATTGCAAAGATTACTCTCCACATCATCCATATTTTCATCCCCCACTATCACAATTGCTCCCAAAAGACTTAGAGCATCTCTTTTACCTAGATTTAAGTCAACCAGATAGTTCAAACATCACAAATCACAACACAACTCTCCCACATGTGACACAACATTTATGGTAAAGACTAGATAACAACACAAGAGAATCATGGAGAAAACCAAAGTGACATTTACCTCAAGTGATCCAAATTCTTTAGAATTTGATCCAAGGAGTCAAGTTGCACCATCACAACAACCTTCGTCCCCATCAAGACCATATGAGATAGAAGATATCACAAACAATCCCTTTGAACTCACTAGGGAAGAAATTATGGAACATCAAGCCTTTAAAAATGTAGCTCCTAACTCCCCTATGTTTGTGGCACAAAATTTAACACAAGGCTTCATCATTCGATCGCTAGGGCTAAATCAAACCTACATTCCCAAACTTGCAACAATCCTTGCTAAAGACTTTGGACATGACCTTTCAGTTGAAAATAACACAATTGTGGGAACATTTGAAACCAATCCTCCATCCAACACAACCACTTGGATGCCTAGCTTTGGTGCTCCTCCCCTTCCTGAAGATCCTAAATAGATATGCACACCTCTTGATCTTCATTACTCAACCATAACTTCAACATATCAAGGGCATCCTTCTTCATCTGCATCCATGAGTACAACAAGTGTTCCTACCATCACACAAAGAAGTGTGGATCCAGTATCTCAAAACAGTGTGCAAGGGCATATCAATACCGTACCACAGAGTCAACCCTTGAAGCAAATGGGACATCCTTACTTAATCCTCCAATGGGTTCATCTATACCATTGGTTTCACAAAACACATCCACATCATCCACCATCAATCCACCTCAAAATAATCCCTTGATTACAATTTCGGTCAATCCAGGTAGTACCTTGATCACAAATCCCTTGTTTACATCTTTAGCACAAGGTAATCCTCAAAACATGGGACAAGGAAATCTCTTCAATCACTAGACTCAAGGTCCTAGTATGTCATCTCCATTGTAAATGGCATCATCTTCATCTTTTTCCACAGTTCCCTTTGCTATACCAAGTCAAACAGGACCTCAAACGTATGTTCCTCCACCTCATTCTACTAACTTACAAGGAATGCTAAATCAAGGGAATCCTCCACCTCTCACAAACAATCCATTACCCACTCAAAACATCAATATCCATAATCCTCCATTGATGTCTCAACAACCACCTAATCTCACATTACAAGAACATGCCTTAGCTTTACAACAAGAACAACAAGCTTATCAACAAGCCATCCAACAACAACAACAAGAAGTAGCCTTAGTAGCTCAACAAACAGCCTTAGC
>VDFB02152714.1:0-24987 GCA_007258455.2 Sequoia sempervirens
GTTACAAAATGGAGGTCACTTAGCCCTCTAAGGAATCCAAAATAACTTTCCTATAAACCCTTGTCTATACGCAACAACCAAGCAGAGCTATCTATTTTGAATGGTCTGAATTTATAAACTTATCTTATTAAAAATAATAGGTATAAACCACTCTATAAGGGAAGTGCATGTCAACAAATATTTATGATCAGATATACATGGTTATGTGTCATTACACCACTAATTGGGTGTTGTAATAGCTATAGCATGTTATAAACTTGAAAATTCATGTAATCTTATCATGGTTGATAGGTGTTTATACCCTTGTATCATGACTTGTATAAGCACATAGATTTGATTTATTAAACTATAAAAGATGTAAAATTTCTTCCTTTGACTTGTATATATATATTTTTTTAATGTAAATCACATCTTGCATTACGTTTGTCTCATTTCAATATTTTTGAAGCAATCTATCAAATAGTTCACTTGCATCAATTGTGCCTCCATACCAAGGAATTTTAAAATAAAAGAACCAATATAATGACACAAGATTACTTTTAGACATGTATTATGTATAAACCCTCACATCTAATAACCTATGATTGAGATGATCTAAACCATACTAGTCTTAAGAAACATTCTAGCTTACTATATTCACTATAGTTTTCACCAATCTACCAAATGAATGGAGCAATGGGATTTTAACTATAATTTTCTATACTTTAAAAATATAGCTTACCTTAAGGCAGTTAACAAATTAAATAACACTAGCAATTTACTCTTGCATAGGAATGAAGTGAAAAGAATAGAAATTGTACATACCTGATTTCTCTTATGTGGGTGTGTTTTGAATGTGACGTAGTCAAGACTGGAGGGCCTTGTTAGGCTATCCAATCACGCAACCAACTCATACCACACACACACACACTCTGTGAATTGGCCGCGGGTAAAACCCCAGAGAACACACACATAAAGCGAATAATTTTTTTCTTTAAAATAGAAGAAGTAACATGTAACAACCTTAAACCATAAACACATAGCATAACACATAACATTAATACACTTGGTTCTCTGGGGCACGCGAGGTTACATTGCAACCACAACACAACATAAAGATAATGAAAACAACATAACCATTTAATTTATAAAAACCATATACAAAGATACAACTGATAGCCATGATGCGAGTATGACAACATCGCATAATTACATCCATGATAGATCTTTTAACATGATCCAATTCAAACCTAACTATTACATCATTGAAATAATATTACATTACAATTTCCTTTGATACAAGAATTACATTGAATTTCCCAACATGGGGATTGATACAAGAATAATGAACATGAAGTACAACTGATCCACTGGAACATCTGTACTGCGGAAAGCTGAGAAGACAAGACGCTGATGGGAACCCAACGGGTGCGGAGCACGTTCCACCCAACCATGTGAATTACGAAGTAACTCACCCCCCATGCTCAGAGGTGACGAGGAAGTGAACCCGACCATGAATGTCAACCGACTCAACAACATGATACAGAACAAGTACAACTCAAATATGCAATGCACAACCATCGACGTACTCAAATCACATAACAAGTTAAACCAAGAACTCATCAATAACATGAATAATATCACTTAACAATCACGAATCAAATTCCCAAGAATTCAAAGAAACATCATCAAAAAGATAACATCTGGAAGAACCGAACCAACACCCAAAATACATTTCCAAATAAATCAGAACCAATAAAAAGAATACGATTCCATAACAACTCTGAATCAACCATTCAATACACCATTCCATAAGCAACAAGAACAAGTCAGACGGGTGTCAAGTAGGGAGGGTCATCACATAACTCTCATGGGATCCCCTGGCTCTTCCTCCAACTGAGGCGCCGGCACCCACCTATGGATTCCCTAACCCTATAAACAGAACAACATAAAATAACAATATCCAGAGGCAACAAGAAACAAGAACAACAAGGATGTCTAGTGGAGAGTGTCATCGCATAGCTCTCATGGGATCCCCTGGCACTTCCTCCTAACCGAGGCGCCGGCACCCATCTATGGATCACCTGGCCCTTCCTCCTACTGAGGCGCCGGCACCATAGGGTAGCTAATGCGGAGCCGATAATCTCTCATGAAGACGAGATTATGACTTTGCCAACCACGGCCTACTCAGTCTATCACTAGTCTACGGTAGCCCTAATGCATAGACGAGGAATCCATTTTTCTTTATCTTGTATGTTTTACTACCCATCCCCCTAAATTCTATTTTTAGGTTATCACTTGTTTAACCACTCTTGCGTGGGTTCCCCTGGCACTTCCTCTTACCCGAGGCGCCGGCGCCCACGAAGAGCCACTCTCCCTATGATCCTTAACATATCTTAAATCGGCAAGGGTTGAACTAAATCATATAAAACATAGAACTCGAATCCACACACGCGAGGTAATACTCCTCTCGCGACAACCCATAACAAACTATCACAGAAACACGTTCAACCCTTCCAAGCATAAATCATTAAACTTCCAAAACCAAAGGTATAAAATAAGATGAAGCCAGCTCCAAACTACACATGCCTCTGGAACAAGGGTTACAAGACCATAGGGTTCCCACAAGGACATCACTAAATGACAACCATGACAGAAATGAAAACTAACAATACAATATTGCAAGATTGCACCAACTTAATGTAATTCACTCCCAATCAAACAATAAAATTAATTCCACCCATTTTGCAAATCGTTACAAAAAAGAAAATAAATAAGACTCTCACTTTTAAATCAAATACAACTAACTCAATCTAATCCGTATACAATACAAAATAGGGCCAATTATCTGTTTATATTATCTATTCATCATAACAATTGATAAAATAATGCCTTCTTAACATAAAAATCTCTATATATAAATATTATTTAACATTTAAATAAAATACAACATTACCCTTTTTTTTTTTAACTATAATAAAGAATATTAAATAAAATAATTATACTTGCATTCTTAAAAAAATAATAAATTAACGTTAAAATTAAATAACCATAATCTTATTTTAAAATAATTAATATTAAATAAAATGATTTCAATTCCACGTATATATATATATATATATATATATATTTTAAGTAAGATACATAACAATTATTTCTTAACAAATATATATATTAAACGAATTATATTTAAAACGAATTATAATTTAAATATACATAATACAAACGAATTCAGATTTTAAATACTTTTTTTTTTAAAACAAATTTATGATATTAAAAAAAAACCAAACGAATTTTAAATGTCAAAAATAAAATAATAATACGTAGAAAAATCGCGGATAGAAAACAGTGAGGTACCACCGTACCTCTGCGCAGAGACAGAGGACTGCCGACGGCAGTCCTCGTGACTGCTGCGCCCGGCAGTCCGTAGGACTGCTGTGGCAGTCCTTTCTGCCGGAAAGGGATGAGGGGACGGGGTACGCCCCTTCCCTTCCCTCTTTTTATTTTTATTTTTATTTTTTTTTAAATTTGTTTTATATAAATTTATATTTTATTTAAAATAAATTCAATATAACAACAACAAAAAATTACGAACACAGAAATTTTCGAATTCAGAGCAAAATAATATTAATTTACCAGACGTACGACCAATCATAGGTTCTCAAAATCAAATGGTAAGGTCTGCATCAGTATAAAATATATATATATATATATATATATATATATATATATATATTACTTTCTTATATAATTAAAAATAGAGGAAAAGAATACAGATGAACAGATCTTCATATATTTTAACAAAACAGAAAAAAAAATACAGAGAAATAAAATAGATCCATTATAAACAAATACATCAACAAAACTTCACATTTATTATTCTCTAATTGAATATTTCAGGAAACAGGGGTTTTTGTTTTGACAAAAAAAAAGAACAGTTCAAAACTATGTATATATATATTTTCTTCTCTTTTCCAAAAGTTTAAATCTAATATTTTATTTTTATTTTTTTCTAAATTTTCGATTCAACAACAGTTTTTCCCTATTCAAACAAATCACGTCTAACAGATTTTGTTTTTGTTTTCTCTGAAGCAGAAAGATAAAGAAAGAAAGTACTAGAAGGAAAACATAAGAGGAACCTGATGTCCAGCGCTTATTCGAAAGTCTGAAGATGCCTGATTGATTCTGATGCCCTCGAGGTGTTCCTTGATCGTGCCTCTGAATCTCCTCCACAGAACTTCACCTTCGAACTTGGATCCTATTTTGTTGTTCCGAAGACTCTCCAGAACATACACCAGAAATAGATTCACAATCTCTCTCTCAAATTCTTCTCCCAATACAATAGAAGATTTCAATACCCTTTCTAAAATTTCAGAGTACACAACCAAACTCATGCACAACTTCTCTAATCCAAATCTCTATGTGTGAGTAAAAACCCCCAAAAATTCATAATAATATAAAAATATATTGTCCCTTCTCCCAAAACTCTCAAAAATCCCAATTAAAAGAAAAATCCATTCTTTAAAACTAGCTTTTTTTCCAACTCTTAATTCCTATTGGCTCATACCGTCTTTTTTAATCTTTTATTTGTTTTCTTGCTTTAATTTCTATTTTACCACTTTCTTGCACAACACATTTTCTATTTAATTAAATAAATTATTCTAATAATTATCCCCACCTGATAATTAATTAAAATAATTAAAATACCTTTAATATTTAATTATTATTTAATCAAAACACATGACCTTATAAAAATTAAATAAAACATTTAAATATTTTCATACAAATAAATCAACATTAAAATAACCAATTATTATCCACATTCAATTAACTAAATCACCACCTATTAAACACTCACATTAATAAAGTATGACATACACAACACAACCACAATGACGACAATTACAGAAAATAAACAATACCAGACAAACGAGACGATCTGACATCATGGGACGGAAGGACTTCATCGTCACCTCTGTATCAACATTTATCTGTTGGGTTATTTGGTGCTCGCCCTGTCCTGCCGAAGCAGGTGGAATCGAGACTTATACCTGCAATCCTGCATACAAACGAAGTTGTGTACATGTGCATATATACATATATATCAAAGAATTAAATCAAGATACTGCATTGTGAGAAGGAATCGCAACATAACAGGGCACTCGTGAACGAGTGATGCTATATTGTCCTTCGTCACACCTATTCTAACATTTATAACATAATCAATAAATTACATTTCTAACTAACAATCATCTCGTAACATATTAAATTAAAACACTGCATTAAATCATAATTCAGAAAAACAACTGATATAACCAATCATAATGTCATATAAAGTAATCATGTCCATAATGAAATAGCAACATCATCAAGCATCTAACTAACCACATCAAACAATAACAATGTTATCAAATGTCAACTAACCGAATCAAACAATACTAGTACCATCAGAGTATCCAAGCAAGGCACAGAAAAATAATAAGTCTAAATAGTATGAGGGGTATTACACACACACACACACAAATTGACACAACATAGGTTGACATAGCAAAATGTGAGAAAACATAGCCTTCTTTTATTACTGAAATGTTGATACAACATTACATGCCATCAAATGGTCTTTCATTACATCATCTGCAAATATGAAACAGATTCACCTTAGACTCTCACTAGTCTAACATCTCCTCTCCTCTCTTGTTTTGGTCAACTCACTCTTCTTACCAACCTTCATGCTACTTTTCCACCCTACCTTTTCTCTCTGGCTATCTCACTCTCACTATATAGCATTCCCTTCCTGCATGTCAACCTCATCGTTCTTCACTCCTGTGTCGTAGTATCACCATGCAGTTACCTCGCTATCAGTAGCTTCCAATCGTCAATCAATGGGCATGTATTCCACAACAACAAAGTGGAATGACATCAAATCTTGCCTTGCCAAGTATTGTGATCACATTTGTTATCCACTATCATCAACCATTCATCTCAAGCTATCCCCATATCTTTCATCTCATCGTCCTATCGAAGGAACCTACAATCATCTTCCACCGATACACCTTATCGTTGATGTTCACCTTACACTATATCCATCATTCCATCAGAGCATCTTCATTATTGTATTTGTTCTTGTCCATTTCCAACTCACCGTCTGATCAACCTCAATCCATCCTCATTGTTTCCCGCATACCTCGTGTGTCTTGATCGGGCCCCACCAACTTTTTTGCAGGGTTAGCAATTGTTGCCACGTGTATAATTCTAACATCACCATCTTATCGGGCTCCACCATATGCCTTCCATCACACATCACTAAGTCACCAAAAATCCAAACCGCAGAACCTCTTTTTTGATGGTTGCGAGGTTTTGAAAACCCACGATATGCCGACAACAAAGGAAACACAACTCAAAAGTTAGGAAATCTTGAAACCCTGTGACAACAAAGGGATCACTAAATTGGAAGGTTTCAGAACTTCAGAACTCCACAACATGAGTCATGAAAACCTAGAATCCCACGACTCCTCACAACCTTGGCTCTTATTGAGTGGATTGACTCAGATCGATTCAAGATTGCTCCCAAACCCTGGATGCTCCTGCATCATATTTCCCAAGTGATTAAGAATCATGTGCTCCCAAACATGGCATCTATTATGTCATTCTTCAGTTTTTATTTCTTTTTCCTCACCTTCCAGTTGTTCAGTCTCCTTGATTGTTTCCTTTAAAGTCTCTCTATCTGCACTTGTTGGTTTTTCTCTTTTTGTATATACCTTCTCCTTCATATTTCTTTGTAAACTTCAGATCCCCAAAATTCTTCCTCACCGTCTTCCACCTTTGTGGGAATTAACCCACCACAATCTGTCCTCCTCCAAGAACACTCCTTACATGGTTCATTCTTCTATGTCTTATCCTTTTGCACAAGGATTTCTGCAAACCTTATTGTCGCTATTATTTCTCCATCACCATCCACTTTCATCAACATGCCCTCCAAAGGACTCTCTATTGCTGAAAATTTTGTTTTGTTCTCCCTTTTCATGCCTTCAACAAGACAAGTTTCAACTGCAACTTGCAATCTCTTTTCCTTTATGCCTTCAAAAATACATAACTCCACTACAAATTTCTTCCTTGCTTTTCCCTTCTTATCCTCTTGTATGAGGATTTCTTCTTTGATGTCACAGACTTGACATCGTGTTGCAACCTCTTTATTTCCTACAAACACAACACTACAAAAAGGGTTATGAAAATCATGAGCCTCTAAAGACTCTTCATCACCATCTTCTCTTGGTGCAACAAATTCCTTCTTCTCGATCAACTTGTTATATTCAACTATCAAAAATTCGTTGATTCTCCTTATTTCCTTTATCACCAAAGTGACATCCTTGTCTTCACCAATTTCTTCATCAAATAAGGGACCTACAAAGATCTTCATATTTGGAACAATATTTTCTTTACACTTCTACAACTAATCTTCTCTTGGCCTCCTCTTCAATTCTTTCTTCATTTGTAGGTACTTTACAATGTACCTTGTCTTCTCCACATTGCATGCTTCCTTCTTGGCATACCACATCCATTTGCCTCCACTATTTCTCATCCTCTCTCATCATCTACAAGGTCTTATTCTCAACCTTCTTCATACATGTATTCACAACTTCAAATGAATCATTAACAGATAAATCAAGAGACCAAGTTGTCTCCATGGGTACCTCCTTTATGGACACTTTCTTTTCTTTTATAACATGTTCCTTCATTCCCAAGCTTTTCTCAAGGGAATTTAATTTCACTTCAATCTTTTTTAGCTCTACAATAAACTTCTTTTATCTTGTATTTTCCCAATGCTCTTCCCAAAATGGGATTATCACTGGTCTCCTCATGACCCATCTCGTCCTCTTATTCGAAGACATCTTCAAGAATTTGCAAGTCCTTCTACAGTTACAAGTCCTCCTTGCAATAATATCTCCCTCTTTATTAGGGTATCAACCCTCTATGGTCACACGTCCTTCCTGTAACAAATCTCTTTAGGATTCAAGCCCTCTACAGTTGCAAGTCTCTTCTCACCTACAACAATCTCTTCCAAAACTCAAATCCTCTGCAATTATAGGTACTCCTCACACAACTATCATCTACCCAACAATGATTCTTGAAATGCTTCCTCTACCCACCTCTCAATGGAGGAACTCGACACCTTCTACCCAGCTTTATCTCTGCTAGAGGATAGCAATTACAGACCCTCTTTCATGCCTACAACAAATATTCCTTTCCACAACTCTTCTATCAACCGTAGATCCAAATACATACTATGCACTTTCAAGATCTTTAGGCTTCAACCCATAGTCTTAGGTATTGCTGCAGCTGCCTCACGTTCGGCGCTCTATTACAGACTCAGGACAACCTGGCTCTGATACCACTTGACGTAGTCAAGATCAAAGGGCCTTTTTAGGCTATCCAATCACGTATCCAACCCAGACCACACACACAGATTGACACAAGTTGACAACAAAATATGAGAAAACATAGCCTTCTTTTTTACTAAAATGTTGATACAACATTACATGCCATCAAATGGGCTTTCATTACATCATCTACAAATCTGAAATAGATTCTCCTTAGACTCTCACTAGACTGACCTCTCCTCTCCTCTCTTGTTCTGATCAACTCGCTCTTCTCACCAACCTTCAAGCTACTCCACCACCCTACCTTTTCTCTTTGGCTATCTCATTGTCACTATGTAACATTCCCTTCCTACATGTCAGTCTCATTGTTCTTCACTCCTATGTTGTAGTATCACCATGCAGTTACCTCACTATCAGTAGCTTCTAATCATCGACCAATGGACATGTATTCCAAAACAACGATGTGGAATGGCATTGAATCTCACCTCGCCAGGTGTTGTGACCATATTCATCATCCACCACTATCAACCGTTCATCTCAAGCTATCCCCATATCTTTCACTCATAATCCTATCAAAGGAACCTACAATCATCTTCCACTGATACACCTTCTTCTCGCCAATATTCATCTTACACTTTGTCCATCATTCCATCAGAGCATCTTCATTATTGTATCCATTCTCATCCATTTCCAACTCACTGTTTGATCAACCTCAATCCATCCTCACTGTTTCCCACATACCCCATGGGTCTTGATCAAGCCTCACCAACTTCTCTGTGGGGTTAGTGGTTGTTTCCACATGTATACTTCTGGTGTCACCATCTTATCAGGCTCCACCATATGCCTTCCATTACACATCACTAACTTGCCAAAAATCCAAACCTTAGAACCTCTTTATCGATGGTTGCGAGGTTTTGAAAACCTACAACATGTCGACAACAAAGGAAACACAAGATGGAAGTTAGGAAATCTTGAAACCCCATGACAACAAAGGGATCGCTAAATCAGAAGGTTTCAAAACTTTAGAAGTCTGTGACATGAGTTATGAAAACTTGGAATCTCGCAACTCCTCACAACCTTGGCTCTTATTGAGTGGAATAACTTAGATTGATGCGAGATTTCTCCAAAACCCTAGATGCTCCTACATTAGAATGATTCATGAAATTCAATTATGATATGTTTCTCTTTACATAGGAAGAATCTAGCCAATTTGTGGCACTTCTCCCATGTAGATTTGAGGCAAGCTCATAGGCAGATTTGAGGCCCACACACAAGCAAATTTGAATTCGCCAAATAGTGCCCAATAAAGCTCTTTTCTTCCAAGTTGAGTCTCCTCCTCAAGGTGTATCCAAGAAGTATTGTTCATGAGACCTCAAGGAACATCTTCAAAACACCCTCCTTCGTGCCCCTCTAGTGTGATCATATTGTTGTGTAAACGGATTTGGTGCTTTGTTTTCCATCATGCAATAACACAAGTCCTCATCACTGGGCTATGAAGAATCCATGATCTGACAAAAGCACTAAGAGTCAGCCTTGGCATTGTAATACGCCTCCCTCACTAGTCCCCCACTTTTCTCTGTTGTAAAAATGGGAGGTATATCACCGAGCATACACATCCATTAAGGTAGCATTAAAAGAGCATTTTGTGCTTGAAAACCACAATCGTATACCTACATGTGTAATTTGAAACCATCTTGGTGCAGGGGCACTTAGCTTCATTTTGTAAATATGGTCCAATGTTGGATTTTTGGGTGTTTTGAGTCATATTTGATGTAATAATGTCTATTGAGACCATTTTCAATGTAATGAGTCTCATGGGGTCGGTTAGGCATAAATTTTTCATGTTTTTGTAATTGTTGCAAAAGTTGCAATGCAACTTTGCAATTTTGGCTTGTATTGGGAAGTTGAACGATCATTTCATTCAAAAGGTGATTGGGACCATTGGTTTTTGGTTGTTGATGTTTAAATAGGCCTTGAACAACTTGAGGTAAGCTTCTGGTGTGATTTTTGAGATCAAACAACAATAAGATACTCTATTTTTTGCAATTTTTGTTACTTTCTTGCTGCTATAGGCGTTGGTATGGCTCCATACAGTCAGTAAATTATATAATATGAATTGGAATCGATGGTGGCATGAGCCAACTATGTTTTTGCTTTGATTTGATCTAATTCCATAGAGTTTCAAGGAAGTTAGGGGCAATTTAGTGAAATCAGCCAGAAAACCCTAGGCTAAGACTATACTTGGATCACACTCTGATTTGATCTGATACCATAGAGTTTGATCTGATTCCACCATCTTGATCCCATCAAGAATATACTTGGATCACACTCAACCACCAAAATTAGTAAAACATAAATTTAATTGTCCGCAGCATAAGACAAGGTAGTTTTAAATTATCTTAACCATTAAGCTGAAACACAACTTGATCAATTTTCTTTCATTTATGATTTTCTTTTATCAAGATTATTTTGTCAAAAATATGAAGTGATCCCTGGATATATTATGGGGAGTTGGCCAAGTGGCCTTACATTCTCCCCCCTTATATAGACTTCCTCTTGGAAGTCATTAAGGATAGAAAACTTAATCTGATTAGAGCAACACACATTAATATGAATAACATTTTAATTATTATATAGAACTAAAATGATACCTTAACTATTGAAACTATCTTATATACTACAATTTTATCATTACTATTGAAATATGCCCCTTAATATTTTCTCTTGATTTTCAATATCAATTACAATGCACATGCACCCGTTAAGGTTAGCTCCAAACCAAAACGATGCAAAAAAAACTCTAACCAAGAATGTGCCTTAAAACCACTTAAGGAAGAGGGGCGGGCATATGGTCAGAGGATCCCTAGGATCTAATAATTCAACAACTGTAGGATGATTACAACTAGAAGTACAAAATAAACTCAATGCCAAGAATGTGCACACAAGATCCCTTTGAAGGCGAGGTGCTAACATATGGCAGAGTAAGTATTACAAAACTAAAAGAACTTAGGCAGTGAACCAGCCATAAATATTTCTACTCAACCACTTAAACAGTGGGGGGAATACTACAAACAATTCAACTAATTCATCTGTTGCTGCAGGCATCCACTTAAGAGTGGGGATTCTCCACTTTTTAGTGGGTATAATGAGAGTTACAAGTTTATTCTCCACATTGGTAGTAAACCATCCAGGGGTAATTAATGTTTGCTTAAAAATTACAAGTAAATGCAGTAATAACAAATTGGTTGGATTAGTACTACTAATGCACAACCTTACAATCAAGATACTCTGAAATTTACTAGTATTACAATGATAGAACAATGCCAATATGTGAAGAATGACTCTTTCAAATTACAAAGCTCTCAAAACACTAAAAATGAAGCATAAATCTGATTCTTTTGAAGTTTGATATAAAAAACCAACAAACTAAAACTGTAAACCAACAACCTATAAATCAATGAAATGCACATAACTTTATCAATTTACCTCCAAATTGAGTGAAATCAATTGCAATGAACCTCTGGAGGATAGGAGCCCATTTCATGATGATGAAACAACTTCAAAAAGCAACCATTAATTTACTTGCACAATTCCCAATGCTCCCAACATGGTATGACCCTTAGCAAGGGTGATTTTGCAAGAATAAAAATAAATACTTTGAAATAAATTTTGATTTTCTATGGGAAGGGGTGCCCATGTGCTAGGAATCCATATCTTCAATACCCAGAAGCATATTAAAATTGTACAAAGAGTTGTTAATGAAAATCACCTTCAGCCATGAATGAACCAGCAAGCTCAAAAACTGAAAAATACTTCAAATTCTCCAATAATGAAGCTCAATGTGCACTTCTGAATGAAGTACACTCTCAATCCACCATCTAGGGAACCATAGTTTCAAGCCCGAAGAATGGAGACAAATTGCTAAGCTTTCCCTTAGTCGAATTCTGGATTTCAAACCAACAACATAACTTTACAATATTTCCAAAGATAATCAGCTCTTCAAATAGTAGCAATATATAAGTTTCAATTGGTAAATGAAACACTTCAAATTCCAAGAATTCAAATCACTTCAACTTCCAAGAGGGACACCACCTTTAAGCATTTACTTTTTGAAATAATAAAACATTATTCAACTTTTCTTTTAGGTGTCCATTTCCAAATTGCAACAATAAAGAATTTATTTAAATCATTAAATGCTCAACATGACCCCTTAATGACCCCTCTTTAAAACAACATGAAGTTATTAAGCCTAGGTGTGGGGTACAACTGAAAAAAATGAAATTGACTAAGTATAAAAACTCAGTCCATGGAGATAACCAAAACCAATGCCAATACTGAAACTGATGGATAGCAATATGGCTTGAGTTGAACTGCTAATGATGCCACTGCTAAAATTAGACTTACTAAAAATAGCCAACTGCTATAAATAGTAAGTTTACATCAAAACACAGAAAGCCAAACTGAACACTGAACTGCAAAGGATTGAACTGCTGCTAGACAGATATTGCCAAAAGATAGACTTGCTAAAAATAGCAAATTGCTATAAATAGTAAGTCTGCACAACATCCTTTGAATGCCAACTAAGCAGGATCTGAAAGAGGAAACCCTAATTTTGCACAACTGAGTAGCCTACGGATTCTTAGAAATAGGCTAAATCCAAATGAAGAGTGTATGGCCAAAATGGGGACATTACAACTATCCAAACTATAACACACAAAGTTATGATTGTTGTATTACATTCCCCTCCCCTTAGTTTAAACTTCCTCCTAGAAGTTACAAAGGTTTGGGAATGAATTCCCACATAATGACATTGAAAAAAACTTATAAAAACAAAAATTATCTTGCAACATATGCATCTTGACACAATTGAGAAGGAGTTATACACATAACACGTTGATCCATTTAAAATTTATTTACAAGTATTTCAACATTTTTCATCTAGTTCTTAATGTAACAAACACGTTATTGTAAATAGAGTTACACATGTATAAAAAAAAATTGTTCTAACACCTTTATCATTCAACATAATTCTTTCACTCAAGAAGAGTTTTAGACAACCATATTGGTTCCAAATCACATTAATACATGCAAGAACATATATATCACCTTAATTAACTACAAATACTCTTTATCCTATCCATCAAATCTACATATATATTGTATCACATCACATATATTGAAAATTATGATCTTATAAACATACCTCGATCAAATTCTAGAATTTCAAAAACTTATCTCAATATTCATATACATGCCATCAACATATCTCATTATTTATACATCACATAACTTAAATTCACATTTAACGCATCATGAACTCACACAATGGGATGAGGGATGGGGATGACTAGTGTCCAAAGTTCTCCTTTGAGAATGCATAGTATCATAGTGCCACATAAAAATAGATAAATCTAGGGGAAATGGTTTATAATCATCTCATACTGATATCATTAACCCCTTTAATTCCCTAGGCCATCTACTCCACCCAAACAATTTTTCAAGGACCCCTCATGAGTATGACTGTTTCTCATAGTTACACTACTACACATGCCAACAGTTTGCAAATAATAAGTAAAGCCTCAAACCAAGTAACATAATCTATCAAACCAAAGATTTCAATAAAGGTCCCATAAAAGGGAAAGATTATAAATTCAAAAGATAAAAATCAATTGTAGATACTTAATAAAATTGAAATCTTAATTCAAAAAAAAAATTAATTAAGTCTTTGAGGCAAAAAGGATATTTCAAAAACCCATCAATCAAATAACTTTAAGAATGACAACGTTGTTGGCTTAATCAGTCAAATAAAAAGTCTTATACATAAATAAATAAATAAATGTGTCCAATAATTTCACAAATTTCACATCACAATCACCACATGACTTTAAATAATAGTGGTCTCAAACCACATATATAATAGCATGCTAAAAAATGATGGTCTCTAACCACAGAGGTCGCAAACCACATAAAGCTCATGTAATAACTAAATCATCAATAATATATATCCAAAGGTACACTTAGGTCCATTCTCAACCCATAGGTAAAACATCAAGGAATTAGGCTTGCATGGAGACTTATATGGAACTAGCATCCATTCAAAGTCCTAATATTTTGATGGAGGTTCACCATCTCTCAACCCCTAATTACATTAGCATGCTCGCACCTAGGTAGATGGATTGATGCTAGGGAATACAACACCATACAATACAATAGAACATTAAATTATTATCCATTGATTTCCACATGTCAAATCACATTAACTCATCAAGAATTTTATCACTTCATTCCACATGAGTCAAACATGCATGACTTACACTAACTCTTACAACTTGGTCTATCATAAAACTTACCATAATACACAACATAAACACCATTATAGGGTATTCACATCCACAAATAATACAAGGCAACTTTATTCCAATTTTCACCTTTTTACACAATATAACCATTTCCTTACATGTAATTAACCATACTTCCATAACTTTTGAATAATTTACTTCCAACACCCATTAGGGTTGCTCTTTTCAAATTATGATTAAAATTGATCCATAGATGTAAATTTGCAAGTATCACTACACATTCCATTTTATCTCAATAATGGTGTATCACAACACACACAAACACATACACTTCCATAATACATTACTTGTTATATCAACATCTCATTAATTTTTAACCAAATGGCATAATTCTAATTTCTTAACAATGAAATTTAATAACTAATGACACTTCAAATATATTTTCTTAAACTTGAGGCTAATCAATGTTCAATGCATGCCAAGAAAAAAAAAACATAGTCCAGTTTATTCACACTACAAGATCAATATTATTTTCACTATAATTTCACTTAATCATGTATTTAATAATTGCATCTCAAAACAAGATATAATGAGTTAACATTTACATTTCAGGCATATCATGTAATGACTTAAGAACATAGATTTGGAAATTTACAATGTTAATTCTTACTACTATTACTATTTATTTACTATGCACATGATTTCACTATTCACCCTTTTATCTCTAGGCTTACTCAATTATAATTGGGCCTAAGATCTTTTACCCAAAAATTTATCTTAATCCAACATCTTTCCTTTATATCTACAAGACAAATTATACAAATCATGCATTCAATCTATTTCAATCTACAATGTATTTATCCACACTAGAAAATAATTACATTTTCAAAACAACACAAAGCACATAGAGAAAAATCTCATTATGCAATCATAGTTAAAGCACACAATCATAATATTGTAATCTTAAGAAATCATTGTCACTTCACTAATCTTTTTACTCTTCAAGTATATGAGCATAATATCATTTTTTTAAAATCAAAAGCATCATTCACATAAGGTACATAATACTTTTAATCAAATCTAACAACTTAGTTATTCCCTTTTTGATTAGTATTTTTAGAAACATAATTGTCAAAGGATGATGCAAGCAAGGCTAGGATGTCATAAGTTCATTTTGACAATCAATCACAACAACAACAAGAGCAAAAAAGGGAAATTCACATAACCAACACCACACAGGCAACACTAACTAGAGATCCCAGTGTTGCAGCTGTGCTCTGATACCAAATGTAATGCCCAAAAACTTTCCAACACAAACTCAGCCAAGGACATAATGTAAATACCAAAATTTCCAATAACAACACAAGACCAACTCACATAAGTTTGATTTCAAACAAGCACAAGGGTTTCTAAGGTGTTGGACCTATTCCTCGAGGGCTCATTTGTGATGACCTTTCCTATGTGATGTGTAGAGGAATCATAGTTCATCAAATTTAGAATTTAATCAACACAAGATTTTTCCATGCGAGAGGGGTGCACTCTCAAGATCTAATTCACATTTGATTTGACCATATCCCGATGAATATAAAAGAAAACAACCATAAAAATAATAGATAAATATATGAACTTAGGCCTCTAATAAACATTCCAATTAGCAAGATTTAAAATCTCATAGGACACTCTGATAGCATTGTTCTAATATGCTTAAAAAATTCCATCCATATTATTCAATCCATCCAATTTTAAACTAATATGATATAATAATCAAATCCACGATAATTGACTAAGACCCAACACACACAATTTAGCTAGTGACCAACAAATAGGAAATAGTCATCCAATACAGGTTCACAAGGTCCAAAAAAAAAAATATTGGTTTTCATTAAGCTACACTATCTATTGACATCAACTAGTCTTCTAACATTGATAATGAGAAAATACTGGAGAAACAAATACTTTACCAACATAGCAAGAATTCTCAAATCAACATGACTATAAAACCAAACATAGCTATTCCTATGACATTTGTAGCTATTGTAAAATTTCATAAGAAACAAATCATAGATAGTTACAATATAAAAGCTCAATACTAAAGTGTCATTTTAAATGGATAAAACTTTCTTCATATAAAATCAATCTGCACAAACATAGATACTTTGGTTTTAAAAATTAGTACAAACTCTAGGGGTTACAAGCATGGGTTATCCAATTTATATTCTATAAAATGTAAAGTTCTATATTAAGCCAGCAAGAGACAATGGATTAGATTTTAACACCATTAACTTATGTATAAAAAAAACATATATAATAATCTTGGTGTCATACTAGACTTTGATTATGTCTTAACTCTATGCATAGGAGATAGGCCAAAGACTTCATCATAGTCAAGTAAAGATTATAGTTTAAGAAAAATTCATAATAGAGTAGAGTGGTTAGTGTATACATCTAAAAATAGTCATGGTTAATCAAGCTTGTTAATTAATTAAATATAAATTATTTAATTAATCTTCTAAAGTCATCTACATATAAATAAATTTAATTATTTATTTTTATTGTTCACTTTTATAATTCTTCTACCTTAATTAAATAAATAACTTTATTTAATTATTACTGTTTCCATATTCTTGTTAATTAAATTAAATAAATTTTATAATTTATTTATATTAATTATCATGTTATTCTAAATTTGAATATTTGAATTCAAATAATGGAATATTCCTCCAAACACCCTCTTCATCTCATAGTTGAATTAAATATTATAAATATTTAATTTAATACCTTTTTCTCATCTCCACACATAATTAAATATTTTAAATATTTAATTACCTTCCTTTTCTCATCTCCACACATAATTAAATATTTTACCTTGCATTTTCATCTCTCTCACATAATTAAATATTTCCATTTTCATCTCACACATAATTAAATATTCTAAAATATTTAATTAGAAACTTTTTCACTCTTCAGTTAATTAAATATTCGAAAATATTTAATTAGAAACTTTCCTCACTCTTCACATAATTAAATATTCTAAAATATTTAATTAGAAACTTTCCTCACTCTTCACATAATTAAATATTATAAAATATTTAATTAGAAACTTTCCTCACTCTTCACATAAATAAATATTCTAAAATATTTAATTAGAAACTTTCCTCACTCTTCACATAATTAAATATTCTAAAATATTTAATTAGAAACCTTTCTTCACTTCATATTTAATTAAGTATTTTATATATTTAATTAAACGCCTTTCTATCATCTTCTCACACATAATTAGATATTAAATATTTAATTATGGAAACTTCTAAATTCACCATCACATGTAATTAAATAAATTTATTTATTTAATTATGAGACTTATCTCCTGCTCACTTCTCAAATGGCAACTTTCCCTTAGATCTGAAAGAGAAAATTTGTGTAGAAGGAAACATTCCATTTCTCTCTCGACTTTCAAAAATCTCTCACCGTTCATCTTGACAAGCTTGATTTAAACTGTTGATCACATCAGCCAATCCAAGTCTTTCAAAAACTCTATAAATACCTCTGTAAATCCAAACATTGGTTACACTTGCATATACTTACATTCACGTGCACATGTTATTTTAATATCATCTAGCATTTATCAGTCTTTTTGCAATCATTACATTTAATAATCTCATATTTTAGCTATCATTTTTAGTCTTGTTATTGGCATCTTAGCATAAGCATGCATTTATTTTAAATCTCGATCTCTAGGAGATCATTTTGTTGAGCCTAGCATATAATCTGAGAGCAAGCTAGATTCAGCGGAACACTGGAGATAGAGGACAATAGGATGCTTTTGAAGGAGCTACGAGTTTAAGAGTTTGTTTTTCTTTTAAATTAGTTTCCTTTGATCTAATGTTTTATTGGTGTGTTTTAATTTGTTAGAATATTTTTACACTTAAAATTGATCACACATTTTTGGCGCCCACCATGGGGCCTATGCCACGTTTTTAACATTTACTTGCAGGTTTTTTGACAGGTTTTTGTTTTCTAGAATCCAGATTTTTGTCGAAAATCCCTGTTTTAGCGCTTTCGTAGCTTTCTTTAGCGCATGCAGGATTTCTAATGGTGTTTTTGCAAGTTTTCCAGTGCTTCCAGGGATTGTTTCAACGCATCCAAGAAATAAAATAGTGCATCCATTTAGTTCATTTAATTAAAAAACATTGTAAGAAAAAAATAAAATTGTTTTTCCTTCCTAGATTAGCGCATATAGAATTTTTTGTAGCATTTTTCGTATTTGTTTTGGCACATTTACTGTTTATTTTAGCACATATGCAAAATATTTTAGTGCTTACATGTTGTAATTAAACAGAGTTCTGAGTCTGACGCCTTCCACAGACAAAACTTTCTTTGGTTAAAAAAAAGAAGCAACCCTAGGATAGTCACATTTGGATAAAATGAACCAATCCTAGGATAGACATGGAATTTAAAATGAAGCAATCTAGGATAGTCACCACACAATGATCTTGTAGTTAAAATTGAACAACTTGTTTTTGTGAAGCAACATCTTCACTTAGATTAGATCATTGTGATTTGGGTTTTAAAAAAAGAACATTTGTTTGCTTTGTCTATGGCAATAGGTCTATTCTCTCCCCTTAACTGGGTGATTAGAATACCAGACTTGCCTTTTCAATTTCATGAAAATTTATTGCTTTATTACATCCTTTAGAGGGCCTGGTCTTGTGGGAAAAAGTACTCACCCAAGAGGAACGACTCAAGTGGGTTCAAGCCAAAGCCAAGCTATTCTGCCCCACAATAAAATTTAAAGCAAATCTGGGGAAACCCTCTTTTGCCGGTAGTGTGCAAGATAACCATCCCCAAAGCCTTTGTTCTAAAGGTTGGGAGGTCTCCTGAGGGAGTTTATTATTTCCGCACTAAACGGAAACCCTTACTACGAACCTAGTGTAGTAGCCAGCCAAAGTCAATTTCTGAACATCCTAATAATCACAATGCAAGGGGAGGGAAGAATCTACCCCCAAGACACTCACCATATAACTGCCAAGGATCGTTTGCTCAGGGGATCCGGTATCCACTTTTGTCACTCTAAGTACGCATCTGGAAAAGACAAAAATATGGGCACCCCTTCAGGGGTGACACGGCTATGTGAGTCGACGCAGTTCTAAGATGTGGGTTGTTGATTACTAGGTGACCTACTTGAGTACTAAGAGTGAGTCTGCCTGAATTGTCTTTCATGTGCTAAACCTGTGAAAACTCTTGTTGAAAAACATTTTTTGATCATACACTTGATGTTTAGTATAGGTTTTTAAAAACAACTATTTTCAAAATGTTTGTTGTGTCTTCCATCACATTAACTTAGATAAAAGATCATCCAAAATGAACATACAAAAATTCAGCTAAAAACTGTTCTCAACTATTCAAAAAAAAAATTTGGAAAATTGTTTTAGCGCATCTAGGGAGTGTCTTAGCGCATTTGATTCTTTCTCTAGCATATATGCCTGTTTCTGTAGCGCATATAGGACATAGAGTAGTGCATTTGTCATTTTCCAGAATTTTCACTTTTGACAGATCTGAGTATATAACATCCTTGGTCCAGTAGCATCTCAATATTTTTCTCATGCTTAGAGAGTTGAAATCAACCAAGTTTGTTAGGAAATTGATAGCCAATAGGATCAAGAAGCCTAAGAAACATTTAGGTTACAAGAAAAATTTTCCACGAAGAAAGTTTTTGTATAAAATTCGAAACATTTTTCTCCATTATCGTGAGTTTCTCCATAGGTACCAAGATTTTGCTAGGGGATTCACTGACGAGTACGTTGTAGAGCCTTTATATTCACGAGCCTATTTTCAGAGAAGATATTTATCTCAACGACACAATCATAATCAGCCTCTTGAGATTGAATATCCAACACATCCCAGTCAAATCCTTCAGTGAGTTTAATTAGGCTATTTGATATACTCATCATTCTTCAAAAACAAGGATCAAATCTTAAAAGTGCACCTTTCAAACAGATTTCTAATTTATTGATTCAACTTCCCCAACAAGATTCTGATATCCTTCATCATTGGAAGCCACAATCAAGAATTAGGAACATCCTTGATCATATCATAAGATTTTCATCTTATCAGATCAAGACATCATCCTTTGTGTACTTCTCAAACTTGTGATCTAAGTTTAGATGAACATTTCAAAATCATATGCCTATTTTTACAAGATCTCAATACAATAAACTGAAAGAGGATATTCAAGAAGGTGAGAGTAGTAGTCACCTTTATAGTGTGAGTCTAAATCCTCTTTTTAACGACGACATGGATGAAAGAGAAGAAATTCCATTCCACAAATACAGAGACATGAGCAAAACCCATATAGATAGTGATGATGAACGAGATGAAGAACGTCTTAGAGAGGCCGAGCAAGATCCCAAATTTCACAAAGCCTTAGAAAATATTTTAGAGTGCAACAAAGAAAAATATTTTCTATATCTAGCTGACAAAGGAACTAAGTTGCCTCATGACTTTGATACTGAAAACATAAAGAGTAATCCCGAGGAAACACCCTTGTTTGATATTAGTGCTTTGTCTCAACAGATTAAAGCACTACAAGGACAAATTAAAGATCTACAAGGGGGAGCCACAACAAAGACATACGCTCTTGATGACATATGTCCTTATCCTTTCAACCGACGTCTCAACATGATCCCATTTCCCAAACATTTTGAAATCCCAAAGTTTGATCGCTATAATGGGAAATCGGATCCAATTGATAATATTAGGGACTTTCGAAATATGACTTTAGATTTTTCTCACAAGGACACATACTTGATGCATTTGTTTCCTAGAAGTCTTGGAGGCCAATCTATGGAATGGCTATCAAAAATCACACCACCTATCAAGACATTTGAGGAGTTGATTAACGAATTCATATCACAATATTCCTACAACATCCAACATCAAATAACCATGATTGATCTTTGCAAGGCTAAACAGAAACCTGGCGAACCATTCATTACATTTCTTCAAAGATGGAGAAGATTGTTCGCTAGATACCCACGTCATGTTCCTGAAAAGGAAAAAATCACCACTTTTATAAACAACTTAGATCAAGAGATGAGCTATCATCTTAATCTTCATTGTCCTCCCTCTTTTCAAAAATTGATTGAAAATGCCATCACTATCGAAAGTGCCTTGGTCCAAAGAGGGATAATAAAACTTGATAAGGAAAATCCTAGCTCTTCAAATCACCACATTGAAAAATCTAAGGTTTGGACTTGCAACAAAAATGTGGTGAATGATGGTGTTGTAGATGCAAATCATGTATCGACTAAGCCATTTGTTCTTAGTGTTCCAAATGCTCCTCGCAACAATAACTATAACAATGTCAACTCGGTCACAAATCAAGGAAACAATCCTCCTCCTTCGAGGAATAACGTGAATCAAAACTTTACTCCCAATCAAGTGAATGCTAACAATCAAGGTTACCATGGAAACAATAACAACAACAATTCCTTAGGCAATGCCTCAAACACAAATCGGCAACGATCTTCATTTTTCTCTAGCAGAAGAACTTTTACTCCACTGGGTCAATCTCTAGAATTTTCCCTTAAAGAGTTGATGGAAAAGAACGTTATCACCCTACCGCCTCAATGAAATTTTGAACCTAGTGTGAAGCATCCATCATGGAATGACACATACTATTGCGAGTATCATCGGTGCAAGGGCCATCACACGAATAATTGTCAAGCCTTGAAAAATGTGATCTAAGACTTGATAGAAAATGACACCATCAAAGTAGAAGGACACCAACAATTGAACGAAGACCACCAAGCATTTCACAATCCTTTACCCAATTATCAAAAGGGTGAGTTTTCTAGAAAAAGTGTGAATCATATCAATGATGATCATATAATCAATCATATCTACACTGACGACGAGCGGGTCAATGTTATAAAAGTCAAAGAAAAAATGGAATATAGGGAGGTCAACACAACAACAAGGGCACAAGCTAAAGTTGTCTTAAAGGGTGCCTCTTCAAAAATCACTGTGCCCCTACCTCAACATTAGTATGACTTAATCAACTTCAAAAAAATCCTGCTCAAATTTCCATCTTAGAACTCCTGAAGATTTCCCCAGCACACAAGGAAATTCTAGAAAAGGCCCTTGTTGAAACAACTGTATCCACTGATCTAGATGTGGATCAATTTCAAGCCATGGTGGGACACTTGTCCTCACCCACATGCCTCTCATTCTCTGAAAAGGATGACGTTTCCATAACTCATCCCCATAATTCATCATTATACTTAGAAGTCATGGTCCACAAGTTTCGTGTCAGACGGGTTCTAATAGATGGAGGTGCTGGTTTGAACATATGTACCATGAAGTTGGTTAAGGCTTTAGGATTTTCTGAGGACTCCATTGATCCTAGAAGAAAGATTACTATTAAAGCCTATGATGATGAGGAAAGAGCGTCCAAGGGTTTAATCATGATACCGATCAGAGTGGCACCTATTATCAAGAATACTTTCTGTCAAGTATTAGACTGTGATCTTGCATACAACATCTTATTGGGTCGTTCTTGGATCCACAAAATGCAAGTTGTCCCATCCACGTATCATCAATGTCTTAAGTTTCCCTATGATAGATAGGAGATCACAATACCAGCTGATAATTCAAATACTCAGACTTGTGCCAACATCAAATCTAGTCAAGACACTTTGGTTCCTAACAATCAAGAAGTTCCTGCTAGTACTTCTCCCAAAGTTGATACAAAAATCAGTCAGTTAACCAAAAGCTTTGACAAGCAACTACAGTTCAAGGAAAATGGAGTAGGGGAGTACTCTCTTTGTCTTGCTAATCTACCTGCATCACCTCGGTCACATGGGCAACCTTCTATCACACAACAACATATATATGTAGCATCAACATCAACGCAACCGCCAACAGGGCCAAATACAAAGTTTAATGGATGTTTTATCAAAGAAAAATTCCCCATGGAAGATCCTGAGGATAGAGAAATTCTAAGTTGACTCTATAAAGATGAAGATGAAACAGTTCTCAATATCAAGTTACCAACTGATAAATATGGTAAGGGGTATTCAATCATGCAAAAGATGGGATATGATGGTAATGGTCCTATTGGAAAGAGAAAATAAGGAGTAGTTGAGCCTATTGACCCTCCAGGACTAGTTGCAAAAGATAAAACAGGACTAGGCTATGATACTAACTCAATAGAAACAACATCCAAGCAGTCACATGATATTGTCCTCGCATTGCAAGAAGGTTCTAATACAAGAGAGGCATGTTTGACAACCATTTAGATTTTCATGGATAATAACTCTAACACAGACTCTGGTGAATATGAATGGGACACCATCCATAATGATGAGTTCTAGAGGCATAAAAAGGTTGATGTGATACACAAGTATACCCCAGCTCTAATCAAAGGTGAAGGATCAAGGACCGAACCACAAGAATCTGAACTACAAGGTGACTATGATTCTAGTGATACTGAGTCAGATTTAAATGAACAAGACTATCGTGAGAATGGTACCATCATTGATCGACCTCATACCTCGGATCCTATGATCAACTTCGTTATGACAATAACCATATCCAATTTCACGCAACTCGACGACCCACTATCTTTGATCCATCCTGATCTCATTGATTGGGATTCATCTAAACCTATCGATATACCTATGTTTCCAAGTGATGAATCTATTATAAACTTCCTTTCCACAGATGACGCAAATGATTTTTCCACTAGCAATTTTCGGCATAGAGTCTTTAATCAGGAGAGTCTCAATTCTCCTAGCTGCAAAAATAAAAATAAAAAAGAAAGATCTAATGGTGAAAACCAAAATTTGGCAATGTTAGATCAAATAAAAGATAAAATAAAGAGCGTATTAAATGGTGAAAACCTTTTTAAGGCACCAAATGATGGGAATCTTGACACTCTCCCAGAGCACTACCATGAGCGATCGCCTATCTTGATTGATCCTACAAAAGCCGTCAATCTTGAAACTTCAGAAAAACCAAGGATTTTATAGTTAGTTGCATCAATGATAGAGAAAGAAGTACCAGAGTTCATAAATTTTCTAAGAGAAAATCAAGTCAACTTTGCTTGGTCTTATGCAGACATGCCAGGTCTTGATCCTGATCTTATCATGCATCACTTATCTATCAAACCAGGGGTTAAGCTTGTGAAACAAAAACTCAGAAAGATGCACTCCCATGTTGCATTATTGGTTAAGGAAGAACTAAGAAAACTCCTTGATGTGGGACTCATAAGATCAATCGACTATGCAGAATGGATCTCCAACATTGTTCCTATATCCAAGCCAGAAAAA
>VDFB02152717.1:0-17084 GCA_007258455.2 Sequoia sempervirens
TCATCAAAAGTATATTGATATTGGTCTCTTAGGTCAACAAAGGCATTGCCTCTAACTTACTTGCTCTTGGTTGTTCTCACCAAAAGAACCAACTCCATCCTTTGTCTTCCATTTAGTACACTAATTCCTCATATTACTTGTATTACCTCTTTGTGCGTCCTATTCATTTCTTTGTCTTCTTTCATCCATGGCAATGGATGTTTTCTAAAACTGAATCCTTACAACAAAGTCACCACTCTCTATATGGGAGATAAAATTAAAACAAACTTATTGTTGTACCCAAAATAGCAACTATAAATACACTGAGCTTTTCAAATCTACAAATGATGTTTAGCTAACTTAACAGTTGTTCCTCGGCAATGACACCATTTTGTTGGCATAAGTTAATGGGCTGCCATCTTCAACACGCAACAGAATGCAGATACTAAAACTTTTGTTATTGAGGTGTTCAAAATATTTCTAGTCACTTAAAGACCTAGCAACAGTGCCATTTTGTTGAGTCCCAAAACTATTGCTCCACTTCCTAGAATAAAATTTCACTCACAAGGCCAGGGTTGTTGTCATGCAAGTGAAATCAACTCATTGACAAACCGTGGATGGTTGAAGGCCAAATCTGCAAGAGTGGGTTATCTCTCCTATGCTTAGAGCTCAACTTTGACTCAGGAGGGTGTTCCTAGGGGTATACCTTAATAGGTATTTAAATCAAACAAAATAGAAAACCAAACCCAATTGCGATCTTAACCCCAAATACTGTTGCTAGGTCAAGATAGATGTAACAGCTTTCCCAGACTACAGTTTAAAATTTCAACTGATAACTAACTTTCAGCTGAACTGCAGCTAAATTGTTTCCGAAACAAGGGTTTCCAATTGATCCAACTAACTCAACTTGCAATTATCTTTTTAATTTTTAGTTTCAGTTTCAGTTCACATGAATCGTTCAACAGTTTTCCGCCAACTATTCATGGCAGATCAATAACTACATAACTGCCCAACTAGGGTTTCATTTGCGGCAAGACGGAAAAGAGAATTCAATTCATATGTCGTTACATTATACACTTCATCAACTAACTTTTAATTTCATTTTCAGCGGAAAAGGAACTATTACTATAAACAACTAACAGAAAATTGCAGAAGAATAATAATTACTTTTATTTGCTTCCAGAAGATAACGATTAATTACTACAGCTATGAAACAATATAATAGCTGAATAAATTCAAGTAACTATCTCACTAAGTATCTGAGAATCTTACAATGTTCATTAACATAAAGAATAGCATTCATGGCATAGATGAAATAGAAATTCAATTACCATTGCATGTACCTGGAATTACGAGAGAGGAAGAAATACATTTGACATCGTCTCCATACTATCATACTTGGAAATCTTTACCGAGGGAAAGAGAATTATCATCAGGGGCTTTACCGCCCAACCAAGACCTACTGGTCTCCCGAGTTTCTTCAACTGAAGAACCCGCCCTTCACGAGGGTAATCAACATGGATCAATTTATCATCATGTCTCTGAGCCTGATGTCCACGAACCTATACTATTGATCGATCCTTCCTCTATAGGTACCTCCTATCAGAAGAATCATCCTGATCAGAGTATATCTGGCCATGGAAGCTGACATTGCCGAACGGGCATCTACCTTGGCCAAGGATTTTTAATTAATTATTTGTGGCATCACTGTGCCGACAGCACGCATCCTTGCTCGACATGATAATACTTAGATCAAGTCAAATTTTACACTAGCAAGATTGATTATCTTTTCTTCTTAGTTTGAGGTTAAATCTTCACCATAGGGTTAATTCTGCATAGCCATGAACTCAATTCGTCCTTCTTAAATCAAAGTTCAACATTATATTAAGTAGAATAAGGGAAACTTGGCTCATTGTCAAATCTTTTCTTTATACATAGACGGTTAACTTAACTCCTTAAGATAAGAGAAGAGTCTTGACCCATTAAAAGGATTCATCGGAATAATGGTCTCCATATGGAAAAGAGAGACACAGATTAAAATCAGAATTTCAATACAGAGAGGAAGAAAGCTACAGCTAGATCATTAGCCGAAAAGACCCAGAGAGAAGGTGCATTTTGATGTCACCAGTTCAAAACAGTTTGATGACAAAAGAGAGACCCAAAGCAGGGCAACAAATACGCAAGATTAAACAAGAGAGTTCATCCAACGAGCATGTTGGAATTATAAGTAAGCAAGAATCAATCTTGAAATTCATCAAGAGTAATTGTACCCCAATTAACTGGTCTGGGGATGACTAACAACCAAGTCATATTCACAAAACAACATTGGAGAATGACGCGTCAATCTTGCAACATAAGTTTCCTTTTAGATGAAGTTACTCCAGAATTCCATAGATGAGAAAAGGTTATATCTTAACCACAAGATTTATTCCTCTAAGAAGAGACAAAATCGTTACTGAGGATTTGTTTTAATATTAAGATTTTGTACTATTTCAAAAGGACTCGAGTGAGCAAAGAGTATACACTAGACCAACTTCTAGGTTAAGAGAAAATAGGAAGATTATTCAGCTTATTCGAACAGAGCAATTGTTTTCAAGTAATTTTCAACAGTTCAAGCCGAATTCAGGTTCAGAAACATATCAAAGACAGAGATAATTATTCGATTGCAGGATTAGAATAAGTTTCGGTTTCACTTTTAGAAAGATCCTTCTTCAGACCAACCACTGTTGGTTTTAATGACCCGTTTTCTTTTATCTTTAGAAGGATGAGAAAGATTACTGAATCTATTTTTCTTTACAAAGGTAGTTCGATTGAGATGAATTCATCATTGTATCACATTGAAAAATAAATATGCATTACTTGCCTGAGAAAGAAGATTCAAAAAAAATTGACAAACCAACTCTTCCTCTGCAGAGTATGTCACGCCACCAAGCCACTGAATCTTTCAGTCAAGAGGGACGGAGATGTGAGCTCCGATTCTCGAAATCACCACTTCTTGGAAGTTTGTAGTACGTTTTATTGACTGGGCTTAGCCACGCGCAGGCTTCAACAGAGAGCTAACAAGAATGAATTGATGGCAACACCGACTGAATGGAGAAAGAACTGAAGAATGTAGTGAACACATAGCTAGAAGATGCGGCTACGATGATGACTTAGACTTAAACCACAAATTCCTCTTTTGCTCGACATCAAAATTACACCCGTCTATATTTGTCTTTAAGGAAAGTTAACTCCAGGCAAAATCACGGGATATACTCATGAAAGCTAAAGTGATTTGCAGAAGAAGATCCACCAGAGCCGAATGGAAGCCAAAAGAAGAGGTAGCCGAAGAAAAGGAAAATCTCCCGTTTTTAAATGCGAATACCCCTAGAATTTCCGTTTCAAGACTACAGGAATTTCCCGAGACTTCTTGGCTTCCAGCTGGGCCGTTACCACTAGAGCTCTAAAGAGAGATGACGAGAAGGATTCCCTTCAAAACTCCGACGACTCTTTTTAATTTACTTTTTGATTTAAGGCCTTTATAATAATTTCATAATTGATCGGTAGCCTTAGATTTATATCCATCTTTATTAATTTATTATTAAATTGCCATTGAAAAATTATATTAAATAAGAATTATTTCCCTCAATCTCCAACTGGAGATTTTAATCAATAAGTTGAATTAACTTATTTAGCAATAATTATTTTATTAAATTATTGATGGCCAAGGTCATGATGTCGACCCGCCTGTCCTGCATTGACTCAAGATTTGATGATAAAATTGATCCATTGTTAATCATATCCTCTCCCTGATGATATTCCCCTTCCTCTCGTGGCGTCAACAGTCCTGCATCCACTGACGAGGATTGTGGTTAGATCATTCTCAACGTTTATAAATATATTTCCACATATATATAAATATAATCTCACTATCACATTCAACTTTTCATGAACAATAATTCGCTGGGAAAATTAAAAGTTCGTTAACATTATAGCTACGATAAAAGATCAACTATTCATTCCCAATGTCATAATCACATGAAAGCGGTTATTTGCACCTAACATTGCCTTTGAAATACATAACCAAACATAGTCTCAATGTAAGGGATGTGACAATAGACTAGCCGAATGAAATCCCTATATAGTTGTTATGACTGTGCAAGCATGACCCACATAAAATACATCTATTGAATGTTCACTTAAGAATAATTTTTTGGTTATATTGACAGTCATGGATGCACATGAAGGATTCATTTACTTAAAATATTGATTAATGCTTTGTTTGAATGATATGAGATTGGTCAAGTGGACCCAAGACCAATGCCTATTTGATTGAGCTACAAAGTCACAAATAGCACGAAGGAAAATAATGAAAGGAAAAATATTAGAGTCGATCTAGGCACATGTGCCATCAAATTACAAGTATTATATACAAAACATACTTAGTGATCCAAAATTGAATTACATTAATCTATATGAATCGAACAAATGATTATTATAATACTTGTAATATTTTAAAGTTTTGTCACATTCTCAAATGCTCAATACAATCTTGTCAGCAAACGTGACAAGAGAAAACCCTTATAATGAAAAAGATTCCCTAGAGAGATACAAATAGTCTGGAGACATTTTCTGCATAATACATGTAGTGTTTTATCCTACAACTACTTCATTGCTTCATTGCCTTTTTGAACTTGGACATGACATGATTGAAGCCCTAAACAAACCCTGCACTTGTGTAGTCTTTATTCATCAAAAGAAAAACCAACCTTTTCCTCTAAATGATCCAAAATCAGCTTTATCAACCATAGGACGCCGAAACCCTAACCCATGGCACTATAGTAGTGTTAGATTTATAACTAAGGATGAATCTCACCTAAAATGAGTGCCTCAAATTGAAAGATGGGTTAGGCATTGATTTTTGGTAGTTGGGAGAGCATTGGCAATCACTACGGGTAGCTAGGAGAGCTACCACAATAATGTAGGTAGGCAAAGCATAAAGCACTGTGTTGCTTCGCTTGGTGCCAAAACGATTTGAAATGCTGCTTTTGAAACATCATGGGTCTCCCAAAACAATTGCATGCCCATGCTTATAGTTTCTTTGTTCTTCTAAGCACCTACTAGCACCAGATGTCGGCCATACAACTAGTTTTTGGAACCTTGTTGGGCTCTGACAAGATTGTGAGAACCTTGTTGACCCTTGATAGAGGTTTCAAAACCTCCCCAAAATGCCAACAAACAAAATAATACCCCATTTAACACTTAGGCAAAACAAGACTTGGATAAAACACTTATAGAAATAAAAAAATCAAGGCTCCAACACCCCCATCATAGATTATTGATTTGAGATGTTTCCTAATGTGTTGCCTTTGGTCAAAGTTTGCATATGTATTGTTTTCCATCGCCCATGTCCCTAGCATATGTTAGAAGTTGCAAAGGTCGCAAAATTTCTAAGCATGGAGGTTTTATGTTCAAATTTCTAAGGATTGTGCTTATTTTAGAGTTTCGGAGTTTCCCTTCCTAGAATGTCTTTGCTCCCAACTTTACCTTTTCTTTTGCCCTTGTAAAGATATTGGAATTTCCCATCCAGGCATACATTTTCACCACCCCCATCTTCGTCCCCTTTTCCTATTTGGATATCAAAGTTTTCCTTCCTATCATCCCTTCCTCCCAACCTCCGCTCTTTCTTATGTCCTTATCAGAGTTCCTCACTTTTCCTTGGTGACATGCTTTTTGTCAAATCTCAAGCTCCTCGATCCTTCATACTAATTTACCTTTTGAATTTGGAGTTTTGGTCATCTCTTTACCAATATCCTTTGTGGCATGAGTTTTGTTGTATCCCCAATCCTCAACTTCTGACATTTCCCTTCATACACTTTTTCGGAGTCAAAGATGCGGGAATACTTCTAATGTAGTACTTTTGATATGAGTTATTAAGTATCCCCAACTCTCGAACTTCAACATTTAATATTATATTATTTTATCGGGTTTGTGAGTTTGGACCTATTCTTATTTACATGCCTCATGGAATGAATTCCTTGGTATCTCTAATACTCAACTTACTTCCCATATCCTTTTGGAGTTGGAGATGCAAGGATATCCTTATCTGTTTTCTTTGAGCATAAAGTATGCCATATCCTTGATCCCTAATTTTGTACAAGTGGTATGGGTGAGGTATCCTTGACCCTCGTTGTTTGAAACTTTGAAATTAAACAATTTGCACGATTCACTTCCACCAACCTCTTTGCATGTCCTAGGTCACCATTAATGACTAGATTTGACACTGCAACTAGTTCAAAAGGACTTTCTTGCCTAGAAACGATTGTCCACTTTAAGAGCGTGGATTCAAATGCACTTCAAGCGATAGAGGATGAGGAACGCCATGTCACCATTAATGCGATGGTTGCATTCTTGATGTGGATCGTTTCCACGCAAGCTTCAGGTTGCCTTTTTAGTAGATTTTGTGGGATCTAAGCTTGTCTTACATGCCTCATCCATTGACTGCCATTTCCTTCTCAATTCACAAAGCGACAGGGCAATCAATAGAGCGCCATATATGCCAATTTGTTTTCCAAAAAAGGTCGGTGATTTCATGTTTCCCTACAATTGCAAGCCAAAGGAGCTTTTAGGGTTTCAACTTCTGCAATTTGTAAATTTTGAGGTTAATATTGTAAATGATTCTTGTAATTGAATGTTTCTATGGTTTGGTTTGTAATATTTTTGGAAAGTTCTAGCTTAAGATTTTCTCTTGCCAATTTGTTGGTATGAATGTAATGAATATTTGATGAATGGGACAACATTCTAATGTGTTACAGGCTTTGTAATGGTCATTTATTCATAACTAAGAATGTTCAATTGCTTGATTTTGTTACTCATGGTGTATGTGTATGCATAGCTCATATTCCTTTGTTATTTCAATTTGTTGTTCCTCATGGTATGCTTGGACTTTGTTACCCAAGGAAAAGGCACTGATTCTAGAAGAAATGATCCACCATGCACCTACACTGAGAATATCTTACACCAATAGAGTATGATTAGGAAGTAGATTGTATGCACTTCATGACTCAGTGCTATAACCAAGAAAAACATATTTAGCTATCTGTTGGGGTATGCGTTTTATCATCCATCGAACCTACGAAGTAAAATGTCCAAAGACACTCTATCCTCTCTTGAAAAACCACCACATATGCTAAGATTGCGAGAAGATCATATGGGGATTCCAAGGTTTATTTATGTCAGGTCTTGACGTGTGGATAAGCTCAATGGCATTGTGATATGCTGGTAATACAAAGGGACTTATGCTAGGCTTGTTCAATTCACAAATTTGGGACTTAGACGGATTGATCATTAAAGGCTTCTTCGCTTGGAAACTTTAAGTTTGGATCTCAAAAAAAAGGGTGCAAAAAGATAAGGGTTTAGAGGATCTATTCTACGCCTAGGAATTCAAGAGACAGTAAAGATTAGGTGAAAGGAATAACCACGCTTTGTTTCGCCTCCCTGGGACAACTACGCAAAGTGGGTGCAATCTTCAAAGGGTGTGATTATAATTTTCAAGCCTCGAATGAGACCGAAGTTAAGTATCCACAATCACAAGCTCAGGCTAACTTTACGCATCGAATGAAAATCATCCATCCGAAGAAAGTATGAGCAATATTTCACCATTTAATCTATACGATCAATCTCGCATTCACTTAACAAACATTCAAAGCAAATTCTACTTAATTGTAATCTAATTCTAATCTATGGTAGAAGAAGTTATGCAACCTTGCTCACTACTTGACAATAAAAGTGGTTCAAAGCAAATCATGCATAAGAGCTTTTATTATCGGAAATAGTCTTAATGCAACAATTTCATACACTGTCTCCACCTCTTACAAATGAGGGGCGAGCTCAATTTATAGGCTCCCCAATTACAATTCAATGGCCAAGATTGATTTAGGATCAAGGGCCGCGATTACAAAATAAAACCTTAATTAGGGTTTGTCACAACCAACTACCTCTCGACCAATGAGAAAATTACATTCGAGGACACTTGTCCTTCTGCTAAATATAAATCAACAATAAAATAGAAAGTTGTTGCATGTTGATTCGGAACAATTTGATTGGTTGGAAGATGACGAGGCACCACCTCAGCGTGTTGGATGTCTTCCTTGGTCACTTTGTTTTTCCTCCACGTTCTTGCCTTAGAATATTTTCCTTGCCGATGACTCTGTCCTTTGTGCTTGTTCCTTCCTAGCTTAGATCTTGGAGCTCCTTTGAGATTTTGATTTCTTCTTCTCACCCGTATTGGAAGTCTCGCCTTGGAGCAGGTGTCTGGACTTGAAGTTATTTTCTTTCCTGATTGCTTTGAAATTCCTCCTGCTTGAATTGGATTGGTGTTATTCCTTTGGATTTCCTCTCTGAATTATCCAATTTGTGTCGAGAAATTGTCTAAGTAAGAAAATTTGTTTGGAACACCCTTCTTGTCACCATCTGATTCTGATTGGAAGCTTGTTTTTAATTCTTTAGGAGATGAAATCCCTCAAGAAGATGCCTTGATTGCTTCAACAGGTCTGGGATTGTAGATGAAATCCCTTCAAGATGTCCGAATATTCTTTCAAGTGCCTTGAATTTGGAGAAGAATGCCTCTGTGCTTGGAATTTTCTCTGTGAAGTATTTCCCATACTTAGCCAAATTTTGGCTATTCAAGTTCATTTTGTAACACCTTCACGCGAACTATTCAACATTTAGCCAAGATTTTGGCCATCTCGATGCTCGAATGAACTTTGCCCGTGGACTTGCCTTCAATTCTGAATCCGGCTATGTAGGACAAATTCCATCCTTGGACAAGGATTTTATCCACTTCCTCTTTACTTTTCCTCTTTATTCCCCTTGTTTTCCTTCCAACACTTAGTCAATTTTCTGAATTTCTTCTCCTTGGGCGGACTTTACTAATACTTAAACATTTTTCTTTCTTAGGCCATGCCGGACTTTGCCTGTGTTTGGACATTCCTTGCTGGAGGTAAGTCGGACTTTTTCTTGCTTGTGACGTCCATCCATTTTGTTAACACTTGGAATTTCTTTATCTTCATGGCAGACTTTGAAACTTTTATTCCATGTTCTCTTTGATGTCTAGGCAATCTTTGAAGTCTTCTTGCCAAGGTCGGACTTTGGAGTTTTCTTTCCAAGCTTGAAGGCGGACTTTCTTCATGTATTTCCACTCCTTGGCAGACTTCCAAAATGTTCTGCCTTCTTCCTTTTCAAAGTCAGGTCGGACTTCCAGAACTTTGTGCTATTTTCCATATCTCCAAGGTGGACTTTGTGAATTTGTTTCCAAGGCATGATAGGCTGGGCGGACTTGACAAATTTCTTTCCACTTCCATGGCGGACTCCATGAATATCTTTCCATGTTGCTTTTGGCATGGCGGACTTCCTTATGTATTTGCCATCCATTCTCAAGCTTGGGGCAGACTTTGGAGTTGTCTTTTCCATATCTAGGCAGGAGTTCACAACTTTCTTGCCATATTTCATTGATGTCTAGGCGGATTTCAACATGTGCTTTCCATTACTCCTTTGACACTTAACCATTTTTTTTTTTATAAATTTTTACTCCCATGGTGTCAATACCTAGCCATTTTTGTAGAATTTTCTCTCTCAAGGCATTAATACTTAGCCAAATTTTGGACCCTCTTGCAAACTAGGCAAACTTTCTCAACCTTTTTTTCCACTATCTCATGGGTGGGCGGACTTTATCCTAGCCAAGACATGGCATGGTGGACTTTGGGTTAGGCTTGCCATTTCTTTATCTTGGCTGGGGCGGACTTGCTAACTTTTGTGCCATCTTCTATCAAGTCAAGGGCGGACTTTCTATGTGCTTGGACGTCCCTCATTTATCTCCACTTGATGGCGGAATTTCTAGCTTCCTTTCCATTTGCCTTTCTTCCTATACTTAGCCAAAATTCGCAATTTCTCTCTTCTAAATATCAAATACTTAGACAAATTTCGGATTTTTCTTCCAAGGCATCAAATACTTAGCCAAAATTTTCAATTTTCCCTCTTCTTATGCTAGGCGGACTTCACAAATGTCTTGCCAAGGCTTGGGCGGACTTTGGAGACGGCGTGCCAAGTCAAGGGCGGACTTCCTTGTGCCTTAGCCATTTTATCATTATGCAAGGGCGGACTTCCTTGCTCTCATGCCACATCCCTCAAATTAAGGGCCAACTTCCAAAACTTCATGCCATCTTCTCACTAAGGCTTGGGTGGACTTCCTTGCTTTTATGCCATGTCCCTCAAATTAAGGGCAGACCTTGCTAATGGCTTGACATTCTCTCTTGATGGCGAACTTTTCCTCTTTACCTTCCCTTCTTTCTAGGGCGGACTTTGTTAATGGCTGGACATTCTCTCATCTCCATGACAAGGGCGGATTTCTCCAAACTTGGGCAAAATTTATCATAAATTTCATGGCTTCGGGTTGATTTTTTGGTGATTTTTGCATGCTTTTTGACTGATTTTTCCAGATTTTTGCTTGATTTTTCCATGCTTTTTGGTTGATTTTTCTCAAATTTTCCCTTGCTTTTCCATGCTTTTCCTGATTTTTGCTTGATTTTTCGATTTTTACTTGGATTTTTTCAATTTTTTGGTTCTAAAGATGGAAACGTTGACCCATTGACTAGGGTTGACTTTCTAAAAATAGAAAAAGCAAAATCCCCTAAAAATAAAGGGAACCCTTGGATTTAGTCCAAAATGCCAAAAATGAAAAAGCGAAAAGCAAAAAGCAATTCTAAAATACGGAGTGTTAGAATTAGCATAAAGCATAAGTGATCCTCGTCTCGGACCTTGAACCCTTCCATGGCGTTTATGCTGCTTCGGGCGCTGGATTCTCAACTGGCTTGGATGATTCTCAAAGGCCCGACTTGGAAACCCTCAAAATGATGACCTCATTGCAAAGACCAAGTGATAAGCGGTTGCGACACCAAGGCAAAAAATGAAAGCGGGGGTCTCCATTTGCAATGGGAAGTGATGTGTGAAAAGGTCACCATAGCAGTTATCATCCTGGAGAGTCATTTTGTGTATACCCACATCTTGCTCTCATGCTGTGATGTGCTTATCAGCTTAATAGAGGTTATTGCAGTAGGGTAGTCCTTAGTCTAGTGATAGCTTTCGGGGTCAAGCGTACACCAGGTACTACTGCATGGGTTTATCCACTTGTATATATTCAGTTGTGTTTAATCCTATTCAGGTTACCTCTAGGGAAGCCCCTTGGGTCAAGCTGAGCTTGAAGTTGAAGATCTTACCTGTCCTAGTAACTTGGTCTAGTGTTGTCTTGCCTAATCATAAGTTAGAGATTTGTTGCTTTGAGTTTGACACCCTTGGCACTCAGAGAATGGCTTGGCTCAAGGGATTTGAGACCTACAACTCTATGCATTGACATAATGGTGTTTTTGCAAGGGATGTGAAATATTGTTTTCATATTGAACACCTTGGTAATATTGTGAAGAGTATTGCTAGTGTGTAGGTTGATGGCCTGCCAACTTACACCGAAAAAATGGCATAGAAAGAGAATGGGGAAGTAAGCTCTTGTTTCGGATTTTGAAGTTTTAGTTGTGCTAAAATTTGTCTCTTCCAAGTGAATAGTGGCGACTTTGCTTCAATCAAACCCAAAGCCAGTTATTAAATCAAAATACTTGAACATGGAGAGAAGAAGGCAGCCCAGGTACTAGAAAGAATAAAATGAAGCCTCAACTTGTGCATGAACACAACATTTATCATGGAAAGCTAAAAATAATGGTAAGTCATTCAAACGTCCCTTTCTAGATTTAGAAGTAGGTACTTCAAGTAGAAATTGTTTATTCATTGATTCAAGAGATCAACACTTGTATGCTTTTGAAGATTTAGATGATAGCATAATAAAAACCATTGCCAAATGCATAGGTCTGATTATGAAATAATAAAGTATTATATGATTGTTGGTAGAAGAGATTGGGATACATACTATGATGCACATCCTTTTCGCTAGTATCCCACTTTTCCCAACAATCATATAGTTATGAAGATGAACTAGATGAATTGCTAAATCACCTCAGAAAGGAGGCACAAAAACAAATGGCAATAGTTTAATTGCAGAAGGCTCAACTAGAAATAAATCATATGCTTCTTGGTAGGATGAATGGGGATATATCCTACAATGTACAAAATTTTGGCATGAGAAATCAGGATGTGGAAACATATTGCCGGCCAATATCCTATTCCTCCCAAGATGTCATATCGAGAAGTTCAACAGAAAGAACATGTATCACCTTGAACAAGAACAACTTCTTGTAGAGCTGGAATTGCAAAAAAGTCAACTTGCTGTTCCCAAGAATCCAAATTCCCTCTTAATGAGTAGAGATGAGAAAAATTATACTGAGAACTCTGAAGATGAGGATGATTAGTACAATGCATCAGGATATGACTCCATGGAAGAAGAAGATGAATATATTGACTATGTTGCAGCCGATCCACGTTTTCAAGTAGATATAGTGTTGATGTAGATCAATATGAGTTGCCTGCTCACAATATCAAACATTTAATGGAACTCATCCAACCACCATGTGAGAACAAAGCAGCCCATGCAGATGCAATAGTAGTGCAAGTCCAAGATGGATATCAGCAAAAGGAAAGACATGTGCCGACACAATAGAGTGATATTGCTACTAGACTAGACAAAAATTCTATGTACAATAGTAAGAAGAAACAAAGGGCAAAGGATAAGATGAGGAACAACATTGCTACAAAGGCGATAGAGAAGGAAAATTGCAATACAACATGGGTAGTGAAGAAAGAAAAGAGGTACCAATAGCTCATAAGCATGAAGTTCCTAGAAGAACGAATTCACTTCCTCCTCTTTCTCTACACATTCAACTTCTAGTGGTTGGGTTTAAATTGAAAGAGATGCTGATGTGGAAGAGGTTTATAGTAGAGTATCTACTTAGATGTTTCAAAGAGATAAGAATATGGCTTGTGGCAGGGGCCATATAAATTTGTTGAGGGGTATGGTGATAGTGCATACTACCTGAAGAGCTTGGCCAAAAATCTTGTGAGGCTGTTGGTTCATGATACTATGGATTAGAAGTGTTTTTGTAAGTGTTGGTCCCACCTTTTATATATATTGTGTCCTTATTTTGTGTCGTGTCTTGTATATATTGTGTGTGTGTCTTCGTGCAATCATGACCTCTATTGGTCATGATGAAGCATGATGTTTATAACAGCTTGATCGCATTCTTTAGCCATTGATAAATTAAATTATAGCCAAGAGGGGCTATTATTTAATTTATAAGCATCAAGAAGGCATGATTTTATATGTGTTAGTGTGAAAGAGTTGCATCTTGAAAGAGGAATGACATCATACTCCATGGTAGCGATTTTTACTTTCGGTAGCGATCTTCCATGAAGTCATTTATTATTGGTGGCTGACTCTTGAAAGGTGAAGGCTGACACGAGGGAATTTTTGAGAGCATGTCCTCTCTCAAATGTTGTATGTATATTCAATGTTTCACTCTTTTGTTGATCATTTCATTCGATTCATTTGTTCATCGGTTAGATACTCAAGTCGCGAGCAAGAGTAAAGAAAATACGATTATAGAGCAGATCGATATTATTGTAGAAGGCGGAGTTACTTCATTGCTGTGTTAGCATCAGATTGTGGTGCTCATTCTTGGCATTAATATCGGCCTCTTTGTAAAGGAGACATTCATTGATAATTCAATATATAAGTGATATATTGTTGTTGGGTTTTTCTCCCTCAAGAGGAGGGTTTTCCTAGGGTATCTGTTGTGTTATTGTGTTTGATTTTGAATTAATTTTCTATGCATTTAATCTGATCACTAAATTTAACATGGTATCAGAGCGGGTTTGAGAAGATCGTGATCTGATTTGTTCTCACAGCGATACTTTATCCTCTTTGTTATATTTCCTTGTCTATCTCTACTTTAGTCAAGATGGTGAACGGTTTGAAGATTGAGGATAGACTTGAGGGAGCATCCAACTATACATCATGGAGGTTTAGAATCATGCTCACATTGGAAGAGAATGATTTGGCTGAGTTTGTGGAGACCAAAGTTCCCGAACTAGAAGAGGAAGAAAAGAAGTTGCAATGGAGGAAGAAAGACATCAAGGTGAAGAACTTGTTGGTTGATTCCGTCAAAGACCATATTGTTCCGATTGTCTCCAAGTTGAAGACGGCAAGAGATATGTTCAAAACATTGGAGGAGATGTACAAAATCAACAACACAAGTCGGGCACTTGCACTGAAGCAACAACTACACCATGTGAAAATGGCAAAAGGAGAAACAGTGATTGCCTATTTCATGAGGATTTCGGAATTGAGAGATCAGCTCTCTACAATTGGTCATGTGGTCGATGATAAAGACTTGACGATGCTTGCTCTCAATGGTCTTCCATTATCATGGGAGTCCTACATTCAAGGAATCAGTGCAAAATCCAAACTTCCTAAGTTTGATCGCTTGAGAGCCGATTGCATTCAAGAGGAGTCAAGATTGGTGGCCAAAGGCGTTGGTCAAAGTTCATCTAATGAGGATATTCATGTTCTCGCCTCTCAAGCCTCGAAGAAGAAAGGAAAAGATGGAAAGAAAGGATTCTTCAAAAGAAATCAAGATAAGGGAAATGATGGTGCTCCCCCCTCCAAGAAAAAGAGAGACTTGTCCAAGATCCAATGCTTTAGGTGTGATAAGTTTGGCCACTTTGCTAAGCATTGTCCAACTGGACCTAAGCAACAAGCCACCGTTGCAGATGTTGATGATGCTTCTCCACAAAAGGATACATGTGAATATTTGTTCTACTCGGCATTGTCAAGCAATGTACCTACAGACACCAACACGTGGTTGATCAACAGTGGTGCTTCTCAACACATCACAGGTTTTAAGGAGCACTTATCAAGCTTGGTAGAGAAAGATTCTTCCGAACAAGTCATTATCGGAGATGATGCAAGCTACTCTGTGAAAGGGTTTGGGACCTCTACTATTCATTTGGATTCCGGCATCACACTTCAGTTGAGCGATGTTCTTTATGTTCCAGGAATCAAGCGCAATCTCATTTCAATTTCAGCCCTAGAAGATAAAGGATATCAAGTTGCCTTCTCCAAAGGCAAAGTACTTGTGTGGATGGAGAATTCCAGCTTCAAGGATGCTCAAGTAATTGGAGTTAGACATGAAAGTCTCTACAGGCTTTGTACGCATCCACTACAGGCATTAGTTCATGATTCTTCAAGCTTATGTGATCTTTGGCATCAAAGATTGGCTCACCTACACTTCTGAGCCTTACCTATCATGGAGAAGATGGTTATGGGTCTTCCTAAGTTCAATCAGGAGCATGAAGGAACTTGCAAAGGTTGTGCATTAGGTAAGAATACAAAAGCTCCTTTCCATAGTAGAGAAAGTAGATCTAAGTGTATTTTAGATCTTATTCATTCTGATTTATGTGGACCTATGTCTATTCCTTCTTCGAGTGGGTTCTTGTATTATGTTCTTTTTATTGATGACCACTCTAGGAAAACTTGGATTTATTTTTTGAAAACTAAAGAGTCTGAGGAAGTGTTAGGAAGGTTTAAGGAGTTCAAAGCCTTGGTAGAGAATCTTTCTGGTAAAAGAATCAAGGTCCTCAGATCTGATAATGGTGGAGAATACACCTTTGGCAGCTTTCGGGATTTTTGTGTTGATGCAGGGATTAAGAGGGAGTTTTGTGTCACCTATAATCCTCAACAGAATGGTATTGTAGAAAGAAAGAACAGGATGATCGTGGAAGCAGCAAAAGCCATGATCCATGACCAAGATTTGCAAACCTTCTTATGGGCAGAAGCTTCTAGGATTGCAGTATATGTATAGAATAGAAGTCCTCACAAGATCCTAGAGAATATGACTCCGGAAGAAGCCTTTACAGGAAAGAAGCCCGAGGTTAGTCTTTTAAGGATCTTTGGATACCCTGTCTATATTCATGTTCCAAAGGAAAAGAGAACTAAGTTGGAGCCTTCTGGCAAGAAGGGAATTTTTGTGGGCTACAACGAGACATCAAAAGCCTACAGGATATACATTCGGGGCAAAAAGTTGATCCAGGTCGGTAGGGATGTCACATTGAGGGAAGATGTTGCCGCCGAGGAGATCCGGGGGGCACTCACATGGAGATGCGATAATGAAGAGTCTCCTCGGGGATATGGAAGTTGACCATACTCTTGAGATTCAGAGGGAGACTTCAAAAGCAAAAGAAGATATTGATCTTGTTGAACCCTTGGAACCTACTGATGGGCCTACCGACATTGTAATTGGGAGAAAAAGACCTCTATGGGCCAGGCGTACTATGCAAGAGGCTGAAAGTTTTGCAGCTCCTAGAGGCACATTCAGAGAAAGTAAAAGGCCACATAAGTTCTCCAGTTATGTTGCCTCGATGAGTCAAATTATCGAATCCGAGCCTACCAGTGTTGAGGAAGCATCTAGTCAACAAGTTTGGAGAGATGCTATGGCAGAGGAATACCAATCAATTCTCAAAAACTATGTTTGGGACATTGTTCCTAGACCCGAAGGCAAGTTTGTGGTATCTTCCAAATGGCTCTTCAAGATCAAGCATGTAGTATGGAAGCATTGAGAAGTACAAGGCTAGATTTGGTAATGCTGGTTTTCTGAAGAGGAGTTGATTATGAAGAAGCATTTGCTCACATTTGCCACCGCTATACTTGTCAGAACCATCATTGCTATTCTTTGCATCTAGAGGATGGAAGATTCACCAGATGGATGTGAAGACAGCGTTTTTGAATGGTGTGATTGAGGAAGAAGTTTATATCTAGCAACCTGATGGATTTGAGGTTCATGGGAAGGAGTCTAATGTTTGCAAACTGAAGAAGGCCCTATATGGTCTTAAGCGGGCTCCTCGTGCATGGTACGAAAGGATTGATTGTTACCTGTCAAGTTTGGGTTTCTTGAAGAATGATACTAATTCAAACCTATACTTCAAGGTAATTAATGGTGAAGCATTAATTTTGGTCTTATATGTTGATGATTTGATTCTTACTGGAGAAGATCACCTAATTCTTGAATGTAAGAAGGAGTTGGCTTTTTAATTTGAGATGAAGGACCTTGGGCTCATGCATTACTTCCTTGGCT
>VDFB02152718.1:0-24220 GCA_007258455.2 Sequoia sempervirens
CCATGGTGATTATATGTATACACGAAGTATCCTTTGTGTTTGGTGTAGGTACTAGTGTAAGGGATCATTCTTCTTTAGAGTTTCCCTCGTTCTGCTCACTTTGTTCACCAATATCTTCTAATTCTTTGTGTGTCAAGGGGAGAAATATTCCTATAGTGTCTTGTTTCCTCCGCATGCAATGGTTGTGAATCTTTAGATCAACAATTCCTACACATTGTTAGTAACTCATGTTGCCATTGATGGCTAAAACTTAATTACCCTAATGCTAAAAATAAAATTGCTAAACTATGAAAGCTTGAAAATAATTGAAAATACACAGGAGATTCCTGAACTTAACACCATCCTCAAAAATGGTGCCAAAAATGTAGAGCCTCTCTAATGTCTAATAAACTTGGTGTTTACTAGATCCACACACAACTCAGAGGATGAATTCCTATTTGAACTGTTCATCTTTCACAAGAGGTTGCATTTAATTATAAAACAAGGACTCACAAAATTTAGATAGTGTTGGAACAATATAGGCATTCATGGAATCTAGACACATCATACATCAATGGATTATAGTTACACATGTACAAAAGACTACAAAAGATGGAAAGTGAAATGAATTGCTAATTCACAAAATAGGGAAAACAAATATAAATTGTTCCTACGGGTACCTAACACTTAAGACTGTAACTATCAACTGTTAAAAACTACTTCCTAGCTAATTCCTCTAGAGTATGAAACCAAAATGAAGCTACAAAATTTAGTTCAAAACTATAGAATGGCATTCATGAATTATAATACATGCATATAACTAGAAACTACTAATTTCAACAATGCATCAATTAATCTAATAATGAAAAGTAAAGTGGATTAGCAGTACTTCAAGTGACCCTTGCTTGAGTTGTTGCTTCTACAAAAAATTTCAAACACTCACTTAGTAAATCATGATATCAACTAATTCCCTTTATTGCATATAAACATTGAACTCTTACATGCAATCCAACAAGAATCTGTTGAAGATTTTTTACTCAATAACACATATCTACGATTGCAACTAATAACAGATAAAAACTAACTTATCAGCTTGATCAACTAACAACTAGAACAACTACTAACAACTAGATTTACTCCTCAATAATTAATCTGACTATATAGGGTCTGTGAGGAGTTTTATTCTTCTAGGACTAAAAAAACTCATAAAGTAACTATCCACTCTCCCTAAAGATAGGAAGAGGACTTAGTTTGAAACAAAAAACAATAATTATGAAACAAGAGTAGAGAAACCAATTTATAACTCTTATGCCTAATGGTTAATTTCTATGATAGAGACGTGTTCCTAAGAATAGTCACATCATAAATCAATTTCGCTAAAAATTGACTCCCTCTCTTCTTGGTGGTCTTATTCGGTGGGAAAGAGTATGATGTGGTGACTCACATCTAATCAATAAATGACCACCTTCATTCCTTCTAAAAGTGTCGTGCCTTTGGCTATCTGAATTTTTCCTTGCAACCATCTGCAGTCCTTATGATACAGGCTGAAAAACTTGTTGTTGCAGGTTAACAATCTTTCTTGCTGCAAGATGTTAGTCTCATTCCTAAGGTATCCACATTATTAACAATCATAATTTAAACATAGAATCATACTTAATTCCATAGAAATTCATACATTCATACAAACATTTATCAACATAACACATTTCCATTTCCACATGCTTGAAGCTGCTTAAAAGTGTATGAAAGGCATATAAAAGATATATAAGGTATTGGTAATTTCTTTGAAACTTAGCAGATGAAATGATAAAAGCATAAAATAGTAAAGGAAAACTAGTCATTAATTGAGCTCATCAATACCCTTAAAGGACTTCAACTAGGACATCACAATAAATCTTATACCTTCCAAGAACTATGTCCTTATCCTTTCAACAAGTCCATCACCATGATCCCCTCCCCAAAATTTTGAAATGCCTAAATTTGACAAGTACAAGGGAAAGGGAGATCCTAGAGAGCACTTAAAAGAGTTCTAGATTACTTTCCAAGAGGTTTCCTATATTGATTCTTACCTCTTGAGGCTCTTCCCTAGAATCTTGGGTGGACAAGCCCTTAATTGGTTCACTCACCTCTCACCTCCCCCATGGGACAATCACAACCTTTTATGAGCTAGCCAATAAATTTTTCACTCACTTTTTATATAACATAGAACATGATATCACCATGATGGACCTTTGAAACACTAAAAAAAATAATGGTGAATCATTTGCCTCATTTTTCAAAGATGGAGACATCTTGCTATCTCTTTGCATGGTCCATACTTAAAAAATAACTCATTGCTATCTTTGTCAAAAACTTAAACATTGAATTAGGCCCATCTTCGCATGCAATTTTATCACTCCTTTGATAAGATCTTAGGAAAAATAGTAGCTATTAAAAAATCCCTTATTGTCGAAGGCCTCATCAAGATATACAAAAATGCAAAGCAACAATCCCCAATCTAGTGACAAATCTTGTTTTTGGAATAAGAATAATAAGAATAAAAATGTGGTCAATGATGGTTTGAATGATTCAAAACATGTTTAAAATATCCAAATTCCTCCACCATCATCATTCCATAACAACATAGCTCCCCAACAACATGTGGTTATCCCTAAAGTTCAACCTAAATGACATACCTCCTTGAGTGAACCAATAGAAAATGCCCTCCAAAAGATCATCCAAACCAACATGATCCAACTGTCACCTATCGAACCCATTGGTACTGATGTGCCTAAACCTTCTTTGTACAAGGAACATGAATTTTTTGACTACCATAGTGTTCATGGGCATAAAACCTCCTCACACATAAAAATCAAGAAATCTAGCCAAGATCTCATTGATTGAGGAGATATCTCTATCGAAGGCCATACAAATCCTGTAATAAAAAAAGGGTATATAGAATCAACCTTTTCCTCAACATAATGATGATAAAACTTTTGCATCATACAATACAATTACTTATACATACAATAATAATATCTCATTGGATTCTGTCATTGAGTGCATCAAACAAAGTCCTTCCCAAGTAGCTACCATAACTATCAAACTGCCTAATTATGTCATTTACTACTAGGTGTTGTTGAGTTTCTATCCCAAGAGCTTCAACATTCTCTCAATCTACCAATCAATATAGCATCCTTGAGCACTTGAACAAAACACCAACATAAATATCTATTCTTGAGCTATTGAAAACATCCCCCATCCACAAGGACCTTCTTCAAAAATACCTCCATGAATCTTGTGTCCCTAATGATATGATCTTGTCAATTTCAAGCCATGATAGGACACTTATCATCTCTAGAATTCCTCACCCTTTCCACCAAAGACGTGCCTTCTATCAATCCATATCATAACCATATGCTTCATATTCAAGCCCACATCCATAAAACCACAATCAAATGTGTCCTTATAGATGGTGGCTCATGACTTAATCTTTGCAATCTAAGTCTGATAAAATAATTGGGATATTTTAATGATGTTGGTGATCTCCAAACTAAAATTATCATAAAAGCATATGATGAAGTTGATTGCAAATCTAAAGGCTCTATCAAGCTACCCATCTAGGTTAGACCCACAAAAATTAAAACCAGTTGCCAAATTTAAGACCTTGATCTCCCCTATAACATTCTCCTTGGTGACCCATGGATTCACACAATGCAAGTTGTTCCATCCACATTCCATCAATGCATAAAGTTCCCACACAATGGAATTGAAGTAATTGTGCATGTTGATTCTTATCCGTTCCAATATTAAACAAATTCTTACAAAGCATTCATTGCATTTCACAACATTTCCCTACCAATGTCACATCACCATATTCATCTTCATACGTTGACCCTTCATCCCTACTCATCCCTCATAATTCCTCAGAGATCAAGGCTATGATCAGAGACCTAGGTATTGGTGACTATGAGCTATAGGCCTTCCACATTAAATCCGCATCACCATCCACTTCATCCCAAAATTTTGATATCCATCATAATCCTATGTTTGATCATGATATATATGATAATTTGTTATTTGATCATGATTATCTTGAGGAAATCCAAGATCGTCTCCCTTCCACTCTACAACCCATCCATATTGAACATCTTGGGTTAGGGTATGCTTCTTCTAATCTTGCCTCTACTATGCCTTCTTGACAATTGTTAATGATGTTCCCTCCTTTAATATTAATAGTGATGAAAAGGATAGTCACAAAGAATCCATTGAATGCATCACCACTCTCTTCCATGATCATACCTTTACCATTTTATCCAACATATCTAACCCATACACTTCCATCCATTTCCTAGACTTGGATCAACAAGTTTCATCCCAAAAGAATAAGGCTATAAAACAAAAATCAGAAATAAAAAATCCTTTATCAAATGGAGATCCAAAACCAAAAGAAAAAAGAAAAAGAAAAGATTTAATAAAAGTAAAAATAAAAATCTATTATAAAAAATAAAAATCAAAGTAAAAAATAAAATAAATAAAAGATCAATCTCCTATCATGTCCCTTAATCCAAAATACTTAGCGGCATCTATCAAAGAAAATTACCAAGAAATGAACTTGTTGATCCCATGTCTTCATCTGCATCATCCTCACACAATCCATACACTTTACCAAATCCACCCATATCCATCCATCCAGTATATCATTCCATCCCCCTTGGTGATGTATCTCAATGGACCTTTGATGGCAACCCCTTCATGTTCTTTAATTAAAACGTTACCCAAACCCATTTTCATGCAAAGCATGATGGCCCTTGTAGTGAGTATGTTAGGGATCATACCTTAGCTCTCTCTATTCATCACATAAATCATCCCCCATAATCCATATCATATGATCCAAATTCATCTATTAAAGAGCATCCACCATGATCCCAACATCATCAAGTCTTTGAAAATCCAAACAAAATCCAAAAAAATCAAAAATTCAAAAAAAATATGGTAAAGAAAAATAATTTGTCCAAAATTAAAAACCACTTTGGTGGCACATTGGATAAGTACCATGGTGAAAAATTGGCAACAGGTTCCATGCATAGTCATCTCTTATCCACCATCTCCTAGGATGCTAACTGGGACATAAAAATGGCCTCAACTTGTAAACCATAGTTTCTATGACAACCACACTTCTCCCTCACATAATTCAGTTATCTCATCATGTCCATTCCTCCGTGATTATTTAAATAAATAAATTATGTTTATTTATTTAAATGCATCACTGATCAATCCTTATTTCCTCCATAACATTATCATTTATCAAATAAACTTATTTATTTAGCCCACTTTCCATCCCACCAAAATAAATAATTAAAATAATTATAAATATCAAGTCTTTTGTCTCATTCTCATTTATGAATTAAACTATTATTTAATTCATAAGTCAACATTCCTCCATAAATTAAATAATTTCTATTATTCCAACTACCTATTATTCTCCACCATTGATTTGATTATCTCCAATTAAATCTCAACCCTTCATTTCAAGGCTTGCCCTAACTTTGACCTAATTTTTCCCTAACCCTGATCCTCCTTATGGAATTTATTCTTGGCCTTTGATCTTAGGGCTTCACCAACTTTTAATCTTGGACGTCCATTCTCAATTTGACATTCTTTAAAAGGCCTTCTCTCAAGTCATTTTACACACACAAGTTATTTTCAATATACTTAAGAGCTTTTTGAGTGCTTGAGCATACACATTACTTCAATATTTTGCTTGGCTTTGTCATAGGTTATAGTTGCACTTCAAATTTGAGGGCAATTATATCATTTTCAGTAAGATGGAGAAGACCAATGGAGGTGAATCAATGGAGGCTTGAAGACTAGGTGAATTTGTTTCATACTCTCATGTTTCTTGCTTTCATTGTTCTCCATTGTTATTAGGGATTTAATGGTTTTATGCTATTTACAATCTAACTTGAAAAATTTATCCTAATATATTTGGTGAACCCGGACATGTTTCTCTCGGATTTTACATGTATTTATTTGATCTAATAATCCTTACAGCCACCAATCTTGTTTCATGCAAATTCAACCTTGTGTCATGAAGTTCGCTTTGACTATTTAATTTATTACATAATAAAAATTATTCTAGCTTCTTCTGATAGTAGAAGGTATTATTGTTTATTGTAGAATCAGAAACTATCTCTAGTTTCTTCTTGAAAGTTGATGGTAAGGATGAAAAACAAATACTTAGTTCGGATTTGAATAAGTAATTTGAATGTCGATATATCTTGCATTTTTGTTTTTTTTTTTCACTTTTTCTGCTAAGATATCTACATTTGCACTATGTCACGCATAGTAGCTTCCTTTGTAATGACTTGATATATTTTTTTAACATCTTTTTTTTTTGCGAGTCTAATATTTAGTCTTTGCATCCTTTCAACAACTTTCTGACCTTCTGATAGCATCATTTGCTCTGGGCCTCTTCTCGCTATGGAATGAATGTTGAAAATAATGGCATTTTTGAACTAGAAAATGCCTTATAGCACTTTTTTTTGGCGTGGGTGGAGTGAGTTGGACAGGGCGCGCCTGTAGGTTTCTCCAATGGCGTGCTGGTATTGATATCTCACTTCTCTTTCATTCTAGTTTAAGCGCTACTTTCCCCAACACCTATTGACTTCTACATCTCCAAACTCTTATTCACTGGTCTTGATCTTTCGCTTTTGATGACTTTGCTCTTCACGTTTTGCTGCTCCTATTGACTTCCACTCCTCCAAACTCTTCTTCGCCTTTCCTCTTAGGAAAAAGGGCCACACGAAGAGGGCAGCATGGGTGGCACGAGAGGTAACAAAAGCCCTGAATACCCAGTAGAAAGCCCCGGAAAAACTACAGTGCGCGTAAATTCTCCCTTCACACGAGACACAAAAAGGGTGTCCTAGATCCAGTAGTTGTTGCCATCCCATTCCATTGATGATTCCACCCTTACGAAAGGAACTCCAATCTCCATTTTAAATTCACAGAGTCACGCACTTATAAGTATGATCAGTATTCTCTTTTGTGTCAGTCTTGTAGAATAGATCCGATTCGTTGATTTTGTGTGCTTCCAAAGCTCTCTTGAAACAGGAGTCAACAAGCAACTTTATCTCCTTCACATCAATGCCATACATTTGATGACTTGCCGCGGCTGGGTGCGCATGGAGTGCATTCATTTCAGTTGGTTGAACACAAAGGAGTGCATTCATTCTGTACCAAAAATTAGCTGACCACATTGAGTGCATTTATTAATCCTGATAAGATCTTGAGGCGTGTGATAGTTTTTCCTGATAAGATCTTGAAAATCTTTTATATCACTCTTTTGTGATTGCTTTTGTCACACAAAAGTCAAACAAAAAGTTTAGTTGGGCGCTCAAGCATCTCTTCAAATCTACTTTTCATTTATTTTGCAGCCGTTGTAGGAAGACTTTTTGAAGCTGCCGTTGTATTGGCCACGTTTCCATGACATGCCCTCAGAATCAGAATTTCTAGCAGAACCTTCTACATCAGGACGCAACATATCCAAAAGGAGGAGGAGCATGGCTTTCAAAGTTTGAGCCTCAACTAAAGGCTTCCCATCAGCTTCCACCTAAGGCGTCCCAAGGGTCCACTTGCAGCTCTATTTTCTTGTCACGGCACAGGGAGTGATGTTTTTAGATTTTCATGTTACACTTTACTTTTTACTTTTTAGTTTTAATTTAAGGTGGCTTTAATTTTTAATCTTAGTTTAATGTAACTTTAGTTTTTAGTTTTAATTTCATGAACTTTTAGTTTTTCGATTTTAGTTAGATTTTTAAATTTTCATTAGTTTTTTTAAAAGATTCTAGTTTAATTTAGATTTTTCAATTTTCTTTTGTCTTTTTTTTTAAGATTTTAGTTAGATTTTTTTTAGTTACACTTTGATCTAGAGTTTATTTTAATTAGATTTTAGATTAGATTTTAGTGCTTTTTTTAATTAGATATAAATTTTAATTAGTTTTAGATTTTTAATCAGTTTTTAATTAGATTTAATTTTTTAATAAGATTTTAATTAGCTTTAATTTTTAATTACATATATATATTATTTTATTAGATTTTAGGTTTTTAATTTAGATTTTCAATTAAATTTTAGATTTTGTAGAATTTAGATTAATTACCTTTTAAATTAATAGATTCTTAGTTTTAATTAGATTTTAATTTTAGAGTTATATTTTAATTTTGTCTAGCTTTAGATTTTTTATTTTTTTTTTAGACTTAGATTTTACTTTTTAGATTAATTTTGTCCCTTAACTTGTATTCGTTAGATTAAATGTTTGTTTTCTTCTTAGTTTAATTATTGATTCATAGCTAGTTTTTGACTTCTTTTATTACAGGTTCAACTGTCCACGATTCAAGCTTTGCAACGTCTGATTTCGCTTGCCAAAGATTGGAGACTCAAAACTACTAATTATGTTTTGCAGGGCCCGTGCTTCAATTTTATTTTATCTTGAGTGCCTTTTTCACATGAAATGATTAGTGGGCCTAAAAAGAACTTGTGTGCTTGAGTTGAAATTATAAGCTTGGATTAAAATACACAGTGTTTGATGTGTTTGCCTCACACTTCAATTTGGCTATTAAAATGAACAAATGCTTTCAACTTGTATAACCTTTGATTCAATAATAGGAGTATCCTCTCCCCTTGCGCACTTGTGCGATCCTGGGTGCAAAAGAAACTGTTATTGACTCTAGGAAATTGGGCCTTCCTTGGCGGGAAAAAGTACTCACCCCAAGGCGTAATGCATCTCGTAAGAATGGAGCCTCAATGGCGCTACTAACCAAGATATAAACGCGGGAATCCTAAGGGAAAGCCTAGGATTACGAGTGCGGATGTGTCATACAGACAGAGTAGTACTCCCATAAACCCTGTTGAGTGTAACCTCTTCAGGATGGAGTGCCACCTAATCAGTGATTAATCTCTTGCCCCATGTATGGCCACTCGAACGGGGGTCCCGAACTAAATACTTTTGTGTAGTAACCAAAATTCTTCTATCCGCTAGCGCAAAAACCGGTTGTTGTGAAGGCATCCACATCTTCATAGTCTTTAGTAGAGGTGATCAGCGTGCCATGGGAGTTTTATGGGCGCTGGAAGCTTGGTTGGCCTGAGAAGAGAGTGCACTATAAGGGGGAGCCCGTGCAGCCAAGCTTCTAAATTCACACGCTAAGGATATGTGGTTGGGGAAACCCACATGGAATCTAGCAGATATTGTCCTGGCCTAACCATAGAATTGTGCTTGTCTTCTTTGTGATTGATTACACATTCAAAACATCGTGTTTGCTAAGTGTTTTCTAGATTCTCAAATAGTATACACAACGCTCACAAATCTCAAAACAATCAACTTCAGACAATTCAAACTTTTCATCAAAACATCACAAAACTGAATTCAAGTCCAAACAATTTGGCCTACTGTCAAACATCTTTTCTCAAAGTCTTTGTCAGAAACCAGAACTAAAATTGCTCAAAATTTTCATCATTCAACCATTAGCTTGCATTTTTACCTTAGGTTCATCCTTGTTAATTTTAGTTGCATTCCCTAGGCTTCATAATCATCATTTCCTACATAGACTTATCATTAGGTTTTCATCTTTGCAGACTTTGGATTAGGCCACCTCATCACACTTTGCAAAATCATTGCCTTCAAGAGTAGGTTATCTTGGGACTTAGTCAACAATCTCCTTTTCAGTCATTGTCCTTTTTGTGAGAATTTCCAACTCAACAGTCTAGTTTGGAAAACTCACTAGTCATTTTGACCTTGTCGCTTAGTCCTTTTAACAAGTCCTTTGATCACCAAAATTAAGACATAGATTAAGCTTAGAGTGGCTAGGCAAACCTTTCTCCACATTGCATTCATCTTAGTCCATACTTTGCATATTTTATGCCTAAAAATCCAAAAAAATCCAAAAAATAGTGTTCACCCTAGTCCTCATTTTGCACCTTGACATTGCATTAGTCACCTTTTTAGTCAACATTATCGCCCTAGTCCTCATTTTACACCTAGTCAATTCTATCACCATGCATTAATCAACATTGTCATCCTAGCCATCATTGTCACCTTGACATTTGGCATCTTTCTTTGGCAACTTTTTCACCTTGTGTCAATCATTTCCTTAGGAAAACATCATAATCACCTTGCATTGTCATGCTTTATCACAAAAAAAAAAAAAAACCAAAAATATAGAATAGTTGTCATAATCATCATCCTCATTTGAACAATTCTCTTTTATGGTCGAAACTAGGCTTCAAAGAAAGAAAAGACAAATGGAAAACTTTGGACAAGACTTCAACACCAACATCCACACCAACACTTATGACATGAACCAAGACATGAATTTTAACGATCCATTCACCAACATGAACATACCATCTTCCATGAACCTGCCAACATCCTCTCAAAATCCATTTGAACCATTCATATAGAGAGACCACATTGGACAAGTATTAACTGAGGATCTAGATGCTGCAGCCCAAAATCTTGACGTAGCTTCATTTGTAGAGGACTTGGTCTTGAACGATGCTGACAAATACCTCGCTATGCTTTTAGACCAAGGGGAAAAACTACCAAGAGGCTTTGACATCAATACCATAAGACCTTCGTCTCCAGACAACACGACACAAAACTTGACACCTCAACAAAACACGAACAATGCCTCCAACAATAACACTGTTGTCACCACACAAATTGCTACAAGCACCATCAATGTTACATCTAGTGGCACCATAAGTCAAAACACCTCCAACTCAATCAATGCAACATCTATTGGAGGAACACCCACCATGCCACAAGCAATATCACAATCCATGCCCGCAATGTCAATGACATCTTCACAAACAGTTGGAACTACCCTTGGATCTACATTAATGGGGGCAAGTTCCTCAAACCCCATATTTGGAACTTCATCTATGACCATAGGGACATCATCATCAAATCCTTATGTTGGAATCTCATTCAATCCCTTTGGAGGAACTAAACGACGTATTCTGATTAGAGGTCCCCAACCAAACGTTAACACATCGTCACAATTAAACATCAATGCCTCACAAGGACAAAATACCAACATCCCGCATGGACAATTCCAAGGACAAAATACCAACATCCAACATGGACAATTCTTCCAATATGGACAAGGCACTCAAATGACACAACAAATGAATACCTTTGGGCACCAGAATAGTCAAGGTTACCAAATCCCCCAAATATTGACAAATATGGCTGGATCGCACATCCCCACATATTCATCACAAATTCACACGCAACAACACATTCCTCATCAAAATTGGCAATACCAACAATTGCCAAACCAAAACATATCATACATTCCACAACAACACATGTCACATTCAAACTCGAACATGCTATCACAATCAATGGGGACTCAAGGGATACCCATCACTCCCATGTGTGATGCGACCAATAATCCCATAATAGATGCCTTGACAGCCAGAGTGGCAGACCTCCAAAAACAGATGGAAAACATGCAAACATCCAACAAAATGCCACCAATGTCATATGACCTATGTCCATATCCTTTTGACACAACTTTATACATGCCACCATTTCCTCCTAGATATGTGGCCCCAAACTTCACCAAATACAAGGGAAAGACAAATCCTATTGAACACATTCGAGAATTCACAACCAACTGTATGGACATTGTATATGAACACACTTACTTGATGAGACTCTTCTCCAAGAGTCTAACAGGACCCACACTCGAATGGTTCTCCACTTTGAAGGGGATAAAAACATGGAATGAACTTGTCAAAAAAATTGTGGAAAATTATGCCTATAACATTGACACAGACACCTCCATCACTAGCTTATGCACACTTACACAAGAAGACACTGGTGAAACGTTTATCCCATTTTTCCAATGATGGAGAGGCCTAGCAAGTCGCTGCCACATAGACATACCTGAAAAAGAGAAGGTTGACATGTTTGTACAAACACTCCTAGGCCCATTGAAAAATGGCTTGCGAGTTCATTGTTGTACAACCTTTGCAGACCTAGTTGAATGAGGCGTCCAACTTGAGAAAGCGCTCATTGCTAAGGGAAGATTAAAATACAGTCCTAAAAACATAAATGCAAGTCCACCCACTGACAAGAACAAATATTGGGTTAAGAATAAACATGTCACCAATGATGGTGTTGTAGATGCTAAGGCTGTCAATGCAATGGGTCCTGTGCTTACCCTTAAAGGGGCTCAACCACAAAAAACACAGATGACCACACAGACCCATGCTACCAATGTTGTACAGACAAATCAAAATAACCAAGGTAATCAAAATAACCAAAATCAAAGGCAGCCCCGACAACTCAGACAATTCCCCAGGAGTTGCACATACACCCCCTTGGGTGAGCCCATTGAAGAAGTCCTCAAGAAACTCCTTCAAAATGGTGTCATAACACTTGAGGACCCAAAACCATATGACCCAGGGCAGTTTAAACCATTTTGGTGGGACGACAATGCATTTTGTGATTATCATCAGGCAAAAGGACATAAAACCTCCTCCTGTCGACAACTGAAAAATCTAGTACAAGACCTTATCGAGAATCGTACCATTGAGATAGGTGGACCACAATTTGCATCTAATTCATACCATACCATACATAAGAACCCACTGCAGGACCATGGTTCTAGTAACCCTTCCACATCAAAAGCCAATAACAATAATTGAGCCAACCATGCCCGTATTGCATATGACTATTCTGGTGGACCTATCATAAATCATATTAGAACAACTGTTGAACATGTCAACACAGTTACTATCAGAAATTCCCCTGAATGCAATGTCACTACCCGTGGGGGAAAAGTCACCATAGCTGGCCCTCCTCCCAAACAACCAAAGATAACAATCGCTGGCCCATCCACCCAACCGTCGCAGTCCAATCCATTACCCAAACAATCCCAGCCTAAAGGAAATTTTAACCTCATTGACCAACTTGGGAAGACACCTACACAAATTTCTATACTTGAGTTGCTACGTATTTCCCCAACTCATAAGGCTATACTCGACAAAACATTACAAGAGTCTTCTATTCCCCAAGACATTGATGTCAATCAATTTGAGGCCATGGTGGGATATCTTACCGCTCCCCACCATATAACATTTTCAGACCAAGACTACTCATCGTCCAAATCCAATCATAATGATGCCCTTCACATTGAAGTTTTTATCCATGAGCATAAGGTCAGACGAGTGTTAGTAGATGGTGGAGCAGGACTGAACATATGCTCCTTAAAATTGGTTAAGGCCCTAGGCTTTTCTGATGCTTGTGTAGACGCTACAAAGAGCATTGTTATCAAGGCATATGATGATGAAGAACGTTCTTCTCAGGGCGTAATTACACTTCCAATTCATATTGGACCAGTCATTGTGGACACCACTTGTCAAGTCCTGGATCTAGAACTTCTATACAATATTTTACTTGGTCGACCTTGGATTCATGCCTTGAAAGTTGTCCCTTCCACGTATCACCAGTGTTTGAAGTTTCCCTTTGAAGGCACTGAGATTACTATATATGGAGACCCTGACCCATTTCAATATTGTACCAATTTGAGAGGTATCTCAGAGCGCCAAGTGCCTATCAACAGTGAAGCTTCGACATCTTCATCCTCTAAATTCATCGACCCATCAACACTTGTGAAGCCTCTCGCATCCACATCCACTACCACAACATCCACTTCTGCTTCTTCGGCAACCATGACCACCTCCATGACATCTACCACTTCATCCATCACCCCAAGCATCGACGCAAGTATTAAGATCCAGGACCAAGGGTGTGGAGAGTATAAGTTGAATACGGCCTATTGCATAATGAGGATGCCTAAGTCTCCCCAGGTCTACGGCAAGCCTTGCTTCATGTTAGAGTCAAAAGAAATTTTTAGAGTCCCTCCAAAAACAGTATTCATCAAGTGGGGTGAAATGAGTCAAGAGGACATTGACAACGTGCTATCTTGGATTTATAGAGAACCAGAGGATCCAACTCCCTTGCCAGTAAAAATGTATGGTAAAGGATATGACATGATAAAGGAAAAAGGCTACGATGGAATTAGTGGCCTCGGCAAGCACAAGACAGGAAGGCAAGAACCTCTAGCACCTAAAGGAAGACCTAAACATCTTGGGTTAGGGTTAGGACCAGGAGAATCTGGAGATCATAGTACCAATGCACTTTCTAGCGAGAGAGTAAATGCTTCAGACTGTGTCGAGACAATTGAAGATCCCCTTTCTGAAACTGACTCCCACGAATGGGAATTTGGCTCCCAACGATCCCTAAGTGACTGTTGCCTTGATGACTTGTTCCTTGAACCTGGAGAGCCTACATTTGAAGAGAGATTCTGGAAAATGTTCAAAATCGACATGACACCAAACAACACCCAGTCCAGATCCTCTTCTACTCCTATTGACCATAATCCCGATATACTCGTCTACCCTACTGAACCTAATGACCATCATTCAGATTCATTTGAATTGCCACCTGACACTACTGACCCAAACTCCACTCCCTTTGTTCCTTACTTTGCTGATGAGTGTGAATCAAGCGAGGTAGAGTACTGGATAGAATCTGATATAGAGCCTGATGATGACAATTTTATCTTTAACCTCTCTAAATCTATCAGCATGCTTTCCGTGTCCTACCCACCATTCACCAATATTGATGATGGTATTTCCTTAGTCTACCCACAACTAATCAATTGGGATCAACAAGGCCCGCCAATTATGGACATATTTCAAAATGATGAGGCCATTGCAGAATTCATGGGACTGTGTGAGGGTATACCAAGTGGAGACCACAAGGCTGGATTTTCCATTAACCTAGATTGTGCCGCTTACTTTGGGGAGACTGCTCCGTCCTCTAGTCGCAAAATGAAAAATAAAAATAAAGCAAAAAATGACACATCTTTAGGTGAAAACCAAAAGGCACCTTCTGATGATAAAAAAGTAAAAATAAAGGACGTATCCGAAGGTGAAAACCTCTCTGAGGAACCTAAGGATGGAGGACTGGACTTTCTCCCCGTAACTCAAGAAAAATCGGCCATGCTCGTAGAGGATACTATGGAAGTAAACATATCTACAACAAAAGATCCTAAGATGGTCCTCTTCGCGGCATCTTTGATGGAGGAAGAGAAACCTGAGTTCCTCAAATTCTTTTCAGAGCGTAAGGTCAACTTTGCATGGTCTTATGCCGATATACCTAGGTTGGATCCAGAACTTGTCTTGCACCATTTGCCATTATTTCCAGATGCCAAGCCAGTGAAACAAAAGCTGCGAAAGATGCACCCACAGATCGCCTTGTTAGTGAAAATAGAACTTAAGAAATTGTTAGATGTGGGATTCATATGGTCCATAGACTATGCCGAATGGATATCAAATCTTGTACCAGTCACAAAGCCAAACGGTCAAATCTGCATCTGCACAGATTTTCAGGACCTGAATAAAGCTTGTCCAAAGGATGACTTTCCCTTGCCAAACATCGATATCATAGTGGACCTTACGACAGGATACGAGATGTTGTCCCTCATGGACGATTTTTCTGGTTATAATTAGATTCGTATTGCCACTGAAGATCAACATAAAACAGCCTTCATATGTCCTTGGGGCACATATTGTTGGAACGTCATGCCTTTGGTCTTAAGAATGGTGCCATCGTGACAAAGAGCCATGACAAACCATATTCCATGACATGATGCACAATATAATGGAAGATTATGTAGATGACCCTTTGGAAAATCTTTGACACTTAAAAGACCATATTGAGGGGTGTTACACAAAATTTTCTTTGGAAAAGAGGACTGAAGAATACAAGGTTCCGGGCTTTGAATCCAAAGAAATGTGTCTTTGGTGTCACATCAGGAAAACTTTTGGGGTACATTGTTTCTCGTAGAGGAATTGAGGTCGATCCTCCCAAAGTGAGAGCCATATTAGACATGCCTCCTCCAAAAGGAATAAGTGAACTCAGGACATTACAAGGTAGGTTACAATCCATCTGATGTTTCATAGCACAATTGGCAAACAAGTGTCATCCATTTTAGTATCTTCTACACAAAAGTATCCCTTTTGCATGGAAAAATAAATGTCGAGGCCTTCCAACAAATAAAAGATTATCTACCGCCACCAATTCGCTTTAATGCCACCAATTTAAGGGAAACCTTTGATTCTATACATTTCTACAACAACTTCAGCACTGGGGGCATTACTGGCACAGAATGACCATGAAGAAAAGGAAAGGGCCATATACTACATCAATAGGACACTAGTTGGATATGAGCTAAATTACACAACCATCGAATGTGCTTGCCTAGCAGTTGTCTTTGCGGCTTAGAAATTAAGACACTACATGCTGAATCACCAAACACACTTAGTGGCAAAGATTGATCCCCTGAAATATCTCCTAAGTCGCGCAACATTGACAGGTCACCTGGCCAAATGGGTAATGATCTTGAGTGAGTATGATATTCAATATGTTGAAAGAAAGGCAATAAAGGGACAAGTGATAGCAGACCAACTGGCAGACACACCTATACAGGGTGATCATCCACTAGTAGCAGACTTTCTAGATGAGTCAATATTTCATACAGAACCTAAGTCACCTTGGAGGCTATATTTTGATGGATCTCATACTAATCATGGCTCGGGGGCAGGAATATTGTTTATCACCCCTCAAGGAGACTCCATTCCTAAGTCCTTCCGCATTGCTTTTCCATGTACAAATAATGTGGCAGAATATGAGGCACTTGTCACAGGACTCAGAATGGCCATCAAATGGAAAATTAGAACACTTCATGTCTATGGCGATTCTCAATTGGTCATTAACCAAGTCAATGATGACTATGACACTAAGGACGAGAAATTAATGCCTTACAAACGAATGGTTGATAGCTTTCAAACATATTTTCACATGGTGACTTTTGAGCAAGTTCCAAGAACACAAAATAAGGCAGCAGACGCAATGGCCACAATTGGCTCTCTTCTAGACATTCCTAGTAATGTGCCTCAATTTGAATTCTTGGTAGAATAACTTTTGGTTCTTGCATATGACATACCAGAATTAGAGATGGTTTGCGAGCTTGTTGGTCCCAATTCTCCATGGTATCAAGACATTTATGACTACCTCAAGTCCCAAACCCTTCCCCCCAACCTATCCAATAACCAACGAAAGTCCTTTATCCAAAAAGCCGCTAGATACACCATCCTCAGTGATACCCTTTACCGTCGTAGCTTTGATAACTCCCTTCTTCGATGTCTTGACACTGATGAAGCACGAATGACCTTGCGAGAGGTACATGAGGGTATATGCGGATCCCATTCAAGTGGTCCTACTTTAGCCAAAAAGATAACGAGACTTGGGTATTACTGGCCAACCATTGAGAAAAATGCACTTGAATTTGTTAGAATGTGTCGCCAATGTCAGATACACAGTGACTTGATTCATGCACCAGCACAGGAACTTTGACCAATTACTTCTCCTTGGCCCTTCGCACAATGGGGACTCGACCTCGTGGGCAAGATCCATCCTACCTCGTCCAATGGCCACAAATTCATCATTACCGCCACTGAGTACTTTACTAAGTGGATCGAAGCCATCCCACTCACTTATATTACCGGAAAACAAATTTCCAAGTTTATCCTCAACTATATCATCTGTCGATATGGTATTCCACAATCCATAATCACAGATAACGGTCGTCCCTTCAAAAAATAGGATGTCCGTGAACTTTGTGAACGCTTCCATATCCGACACCACTTCTCCACGCCTTACTACCCACAAGGAAATGGTCAAGCTGAGGCATCTAATAAAATGATCATCAAACTTCTTAAGAAAACCGTCAATGACGCTGGTCGTGACTGGCACATACAACTCAATCCTGCTTTGTGGGCATATCGCACTAGCATCCGTACTCCCACTGGAGCCACTCCATTTTCCCTCGTCTTTGGAGCCGAAGCCATCTTGCCCATAGAGGTCGAAATTCCATCCCTACGAGTCTCTATGAAAGGTCTAATCACTGATGAAGAATATCGACAGTCACGACTGCATGAATTAGAAATGCTAGATGAACGCAGACATAATGCCTTGAACCACTTACAGGCATATCAAAATCGTCTTTGTAGAAGCTACAACAAAAGAGTGATGACTCAAAAATTTGACATTGGTGACTTGGTTCTCATGCAAAATCCTAAGAATCAGTCCGACAGAGAAAAACCAGGCAAGTTTGAGCCCAATTGGCTGGGTCCGTACATCATCACTGCGTCATTTGGTTCTGGCGCATATCAGTTGGCTACTCTAGATGGTGAACAATTAATAGAGCCAATCAACAGTCTGCATTTACGCAAGTTCTATACATAGCATCAGAAAGTCTAGCCGACAACCATTAAAAATACAAAAAAAAAATGGAAAAATACATTAAAAAAAAATAAATAATAATAATAAAATGAAAAAATTGACAAAAGTAAAGAGAAATAATTCATCCAACAGTGAAAACCTGGTAAACAGGCGCTTTGGATAAGTACCATGGTGAAAACTTGGCAAACAGGCACCATGTGTAGTCGGTCATTGCTTTGACATCTACTATCACTCTATCTACCTTCGTCCATAATAAACATCCATTTTTCTAAGATTTGTCACAACGTTTCACCCTGACATCACGACATTTCTTTCCATGGCCAACAGTGATTGACATCGAAGTCTTGTGCATCGCCTTTCATCCATACTGGTCATGTCCTTTCCATCCACTTGACTAGGGGCAATATTTTATCATGAGACTGCAGTGGGTATCGCACATGGTCTTGACAATCGAAAAAGTCCTGAAAAAATCATAAAAATCATAAAAAGTCCTAAAAAAAATCCTAAAAATTATAAAATGTCCTGAAAAAAGACCTAAAAATCATAAAAAGTCCTGAAAAAATCCTAAAAATCTTAAAAAGTCCTGAAAAAATCCTAAAATCTGCTTAAAAGTCTAAAAGACCACAGAATTAAAAAGTCTTGAAAAAAGACCTAAAACTCAAAAAAATGTCCTGAAGAAAGTACAAAAACATCCAAATAACATCACAAATCCCAAAAACAGAGTCAAAGTTAGTCATGTCAGTCATGTTATTCTTTGTCAATAGTCGAACTACGTGGTCTCTGCGCATTTGCTACGTAGGCAAGGCCATCAGTCGATGTGCCCCCGAGGCCCCCTAGGTTCAGTCCCTTAGGGTTTGTCAGGTCAAGTCAAAACATGTCAATTTGTCTTCAATGTGTCTGTTTATCCCAGTCGAACTACGAGGTCTCTGAGTGCATGACGTAGGCAAGGCCATTTGTCGATGAGCCCCCGAGGCCACCTAGGTCGGTCCTTTAGGGTTCGTCATGTCGGTCAAATAAGTCAGACATAGTCACACTCAAAAACAAGACCGTCATTTGCACATCAACATTCAAATCAATAGACAACATAGTCCAGTCAGTCATCAAGCCAAACATCTGTCAAATTGCCAACACAATGTCAACCTCGTCACTTTATGGTCCCCTTCAAGATGTGTCCTTCTTGGAATTGGACCTCGTCAAAATGTCATTGGCCTTTTCAGGATGTGTCCTTCCTGATGACAGGCTTCATCACATAGTCATTGGCCTTTTCAGGATATGTCCTTCCTGATGACAGGCTTCATCACATAGTCATTGGCCTTTTCAGGATGTGTCTTTCCTGATGACAGGCTTCGTCACATAGTCAACCTTTTCAGGATGTGTCCTTCCTGACGACAAGCTTCATCACAAAGTCATTGGCCTTTTCAGGATGTGTCTTTCCTGATGACAGGCATCGCCAAAACGTCAATACTGTCAAACTCTTCAACTTGTCAAACTGTCAAACTGTCATACAATCAACCTTCGACACACAAATCTTGGCAAATATATTGAATGGCTGTTGATTTTTCTGGTCTATTTTGTTTTATATTTTTTGTTTTGACTCTTGGTCATGTTACTAGCTACCTCAAGGATGTCCCATGAAGGATTTAGAGGAGCAATGATGTCTCATGGCCTAATTTTCTTTGATTGTTGTCTTTGGTGTGTCTTGACAAAAAGACTGGGGCAACTTGGCCTTTAGTATGAGTTAGGACATTCCTTGTCTGTGGCTATCTGTTTTTCACAAGTGGACAACCTTGCACACCTTGGTCTATGTCATATCATGGTGTTTGTTGTCCATTTGTCACATTTTACTGCCCAATGATGATTATGCAACCCCTATGATGTTATTTGGCAAAATATTGAAGTATTCCTTTTTCATCATCACATCCATGACTTCCACACTAACATTTCTTCTATTCCTTCATCTTCTAGTCCTCACATCCATTTCGAGAGCACACTCACGTTCTTTCAACCTGCCTGTCCTCTCGAGGGGGCATACCACTACCTCCTCATCATCCTTCCTCTCCTCACTTTCAAACTGGGGCATATTTTTTTTACTTGTTCTTTGACATAATGCGATAAACTGTATCATGTCAAAGAGGGGCAAAATGTAGACACATAAAAATGGCCTCGCCTTGCAAACCATATTTCATACGATGACCATGCTTCTTACTCACATAATTCAATTACTTAATCATGTCCTAATGTCATAATTATTCCTCCATGATTATTTAAATAAATAAATTGCATTTATTTATTTAGATACGTCACTAATTAGTCCTTATGCCCTCTAATAATTCTCCATTTAACCATTTATCCTTCAATCAAATAAATTTATTTATTTAGCCCACTTTCCATCTCACCAAATAAATAATTAAAATGATTATTTATTCTCTTTTGTCTCATTCCCATTTATGAATTAAATCATAAGTCAACATTCTCCACAAATTAAATAATTTCTATTATGCCAACTACCTATTTTTCTCCACCATTGATTTGATTATCTCCAATTAAATCTCAACCTTTCATTTCAAGGCTTGCCCTAACTTTGACCTAATGTTGCCCTAACCCTAATCATCCTTATCACATTGAATCCTAGCCGTTGATCTTAGGGCTTCACCAAATTTTAATCTTGTCCGTCCATTCACCATTTGGAATTCTTTAAAAGGCCCTCTCTCAAGTCATTTTAGGACACACACAAGTTATTTTCAGTATGCTTGAGAGCTTCTTGAGTGCTTGAGCAATCACATTACTTCAATATTTTGCTTGGCTTTGTCATAGGTTATAGTTGCATTTCAAATTTGAGGGCAACTATATCATTTTCAGCAAGATGGAGAAGACCAATGGAGGTGAATCAATGGAGGCTTGAAGACTAGGTGAATTTGTTTCATACTCTCATCTTATTTTGCTTCTTGCATTCTAATGCTCCATTGTTATTGGGGGGAGTTAATGGTTTATGCTATTGCTATCTAGCGGAAATTTCTCTAATTACAGAAAGCTTCAAGTTTGGTGGCTGAAATATAATCTTAGATCATATGGGATTTTAAGGAACCTTTGCCTGAATTAGAACAGGGAGCTTCCCTAGAATCCATGAGTGGCAAGGCTGCAATCAACTACACCTATGTTGTGAGGAAAATGCTGATAAACATGCTTGAAGTTGTGGAGCCAAGTGTTAATATGACAGAGTAAAGGCTTCGCATGGTTATGACTCTCCCCTTTTTTGACAACCAGCTTTTGTTGTGAGGTCAAGGAGGGTCCTCATTCTGGATTTATCTTTAAGCCTTAATGTTACCAGGAGTCAAGCCCCTATTATTCTCAGAGGGCCTAGTTCAAGTCCATCCAACAAATCTAAGCAAGTGGCATCCAAGAATGTCACTATAAAGTCCACCACTGCTCTCAAACCAAACTACAATCTTGTAGATCAGTTACAGAAAACTCCAGCACATATCTCAATCTTAGAGCTTCTAGAGTTGTCCCCTAGACATAAGCAGATCCTTGAGGATGCTTTGTGCACAGCAAATGTCCCCAACAACATTGATATAGACCAATTCCAAGGCATGGTGAATCACATTACTAGCCCACATTACCTCTCTTTCTCTGAAGATGATGACAAATCCCTAAGCCATCCACACAATCTTTCCCTTCACATTTGAAGTCACTTGATTCATAAAACACATGTTATTAGAGTGGCGTGTTGATTGATGGGGTGCTGGGTTAAATATCTGTACTTTGAATTTGTTAAAAACTTTGGGCTGTCGAGGCAAGTGATGCGTGCCTAGAGAAAGAGATCACCATAAAGGAGCTATGATGATAGAAGTGAGCGAAGTTCTAAGGGGTTGGCTGTCCTTCCTGTCAGGATTGGCCCAGTTGAAAAAGATATCTTATTTCAAATTGTTGATATTGGACCCCTTGCATACAACATTTTACTGGGTAGACCATGGATTCATGATATGCAGGTAGTGCCGTCTACCTACCACCAGTGTGTTAAGTTCCCCTACAATGGAACAGAAATTTGCATACCAGGGGATAACACCTTATCAATTAACTCAATCTCAACTAATGTTCATGTCCCTCTTAACCGAGCAGCAGAGGATTATGAAACAACTTTAGCAGACTGTCAAAACAAATTTAAGTCAGTAGACCTTGGCATGGGGGGGTATCAACTTGAATCTTTTGCAAAGATGCCTGTTTCCCCTAGGACATATGGAAAGCCTTCACATGAGATGAAACCATCATCTTCAGCAATGACAATATTTGACAAGTTTGTTGAATCCTCAGTACCAATACAAGATGAGAAAGAGGAAGTAGCTGTTCGAGATTGGATATACAAAGAGGAGAAATACCAGCACAATGAAAATTTCTCCCCCTCTCCTAAGTACTATGGGAGAGGATATACTTTTGTCAAGAAGATGGGTTATCCAGGATATGGCCCTCTTAGTCATAGGTTAGATGCTAGAGCTGAACCAGTCAATCATGATTTTTTGCATGTAAGTCTAAGAAACCGGTTGGCCTAGGCTTTATGAACAACAATAAATGCACTGTCCCCATTTCTGATAGGCGGGATAGTAAAGATGACACATAATATGTACCAGATTTGACCAATCAACAAGACATAACAGATGATTGGATACCTTCAACAAATCTCCTTTGGGAAGATTCAAGAGATTTAATAATTGATAGTCCTCCTATCTCATTTGCAATAGATAGTGACTGTATGAATGCAAGATTGACTATGGATAATGTCTCTATCCCAGCTGCAATGGATGGTGATAATTCAGATAATTTTGTGATTGGGCAAATTGCTAGAGGAGAGGAGCCTCTTCCAAATCTTGAGGCTTCTACATCACGAGGCTCCAACAATAATTCAGAAATAGACTCTCGCCCAGGTTTGAATGGGATTCACTCTCGAGGATGCAACGGTTGACTTGGATATGGATGTTGTCCATGCTTATAGTTCTCAACCTGATGTAACTGACGAGTCATGTGTTAGATTAGAAGATTGGAACCCACATGTCGCATTAGTAGACGATTCTTCGCTTGCTAGGATAAATTCTGATTTAGACACTTTAGAGGGAAACTTGACAGATTCCAATTCTACAGTCACCGGAGATGACACCACCTATATCCTTAATCTTGAACCGGTCATTAACCTACCCCTTGTTCACCCCAACCTTATTGATTGGTCTCAACGGTACCAAGAGCCTCAACTCTTGACATTTCACAATGACTATGAGATCACCTGCTATCTAAATGCCATTGAACCTGTAGTCTCTTCCACCAGTGAACCGGCTACCAGTATGCCAGAACCTGACATCAAGTACCTTAGTCACAAGATAAAGAAAAGAAAAAGAATAAGGATTCGATGCGTGAGAAACCACTATGTGGCGATGTCAGAACCAAAAAAAGTAAAAATAAAAGACGTATCCAAAGGTGAAAACCTCCTAGAGGCACCTATGGATGAGGTACTTGATAGTCTCCCAATCTATTTCTAGGATAGATCATCAGTATTGGTTGAACCTACAGAAGCTGTTAATTTGGGCACAGAGGAAGTTCAAAAAATTGTACACTTAGCTAAATCTTTATCACCTGAAGAAAAGAAAGCCTATACCGAGTTCCTCTAAAAGAAGGAAATTAACTTTGCATGGACATACTCAGACATGCTAGGGTTGGACACTAATCTCATTATGCATCATTTATCCATAGCTCCAGGTGTGAAACCAGTCAAACAGAAGTTGAGAAAAATGCACCCTCATATAGCTCTTTTAGTGAAAGTTGAATTAGAAAAGCTCCTTGGTGCAGGATTCATTAGAGCCATAGAATATGCTGACTAGATTTCCAACATTGTACCT
>VDFB02152719.1:0-11391 GCA_007258455.2 Sequoia sempervirens
AGTAAAAGTTAGAGTTCAATTAGGATTAGTGTTCACTTAGGGTTAGGTTTAGAGTTCAATTAATGTTCAATTTGGGTTAGGATTGAGGATGAGGTTGGGGTTTAATTAAGGTTATGAATTCAATAAGAGTTCAAATAGGGTCAAGGTTAAGGTTGGGGTTGGGGTTAAGGTTCAATTAGGATAAGAATTAGTGTTAGGGTTAGGATTAGAGTTCAATTGTAGTTCAAAGTTAGGGTTATGGTACAATTAGGACTAGTGTTCAATAAATGTTCAATTAAGGTTAATACTTAATTAAGGTTAGTTTTAAAGTTCAATTAGGGTTTGGGTTAGGGTTGGGATTATGAATCAAGTAGGTTTGGGTAGGGTTTGATTAGAGTTAGGTTTGGGGTTTAGTTAGAGTTAGGGTTAGGGTTAGGGGTAGAATTCAATTATGCTTAGTGGTCAATTAAAATTGATTTGAATATTTAATTAGGGTAGGGTTGGGGTCCAAATAGGGTTAGGGTTTAATAGGGTTAGGATTATAATAGAATAAAGTTTTGTGTTTAATTATGATAACTAGAATTTGGTATAATTTTAGAAATGAAATGATTTGGACACAAAGAAAAAAACAGAAAAGTTGATTTTATATAGATCTTATTTCTTAATTTATTCTAAAATTCTAATTAATAATTGTTTAATTAATATAAAATGAACATTTAATTTAATTTAATTTAATTGTATTAGATAATTAGTAAAACTAAATAGATAATAAATATTTTATGGATTTTAAAAATTAGAATTTAATTTAATTTTATTTGTAATGTCAAATAGTAAAATTTTAGATTGAAATACTTAATTGATTATAAAACATTTATTATTAATGTTCAATTTATAAAATAATATTAAGAAATTAATAAATATAACCCACAACATAATGTATTAAAGATGCATCAAAGTATTTATCATTCCTTCGGCTTCACCAGATGAGACACGTGGCACTTGCCCGTGATATCGCAATCAATAAATAACTCACAACTTTTGATCACGCTATGGTGGGAAACCTTGGATCTCAACCATTAGCAATCCTGTTCGTTCAACACAGTCGTTAGCCTTGTTATTAACCATCGAGCACCTTTCTACTAGGATTATAACATCTCCATTGATTTAAAACACATGCATCTTATAACTACTTTAGTAACCCGCAACATAATGTATTAAAGACCCATCAAAGTATTTATCATTCCTTCGGCTTCACCGGATGAGACATGTGGCGCTCACCCTTGATATCGCGATCAACTAGTGGGGTCATTGTGGGATGGCAGGGAACGACTGAGATCACACAACGATTGATCTACGACCATGCGAACTTGTCCCTCTACAAAATAAAAACATTTATTAGGGGAGAGGTCCCAGTACACGTGGCGCTCGCTTGTGATATCACAATCAAATGGTGGGTTCATCGTGGGATGGTGGGGAACGACTAAGATCACACGACGATTGATCTACGGCCATGCAAACTTGTCCCTCTACAAAATAAAAACATTTAGGGAGAGGCTTACCAATCGTGATGATAATTCACCACAATATTACTTATTCTACATTGTAAATAAACAAACTAAATGTAAATGTTAAAAGATATTTATACAATCCAAGAAAATAAGTTAAATTGCATTTGAATAAAAATATATACTGAATTTGTTTTTCTTTTAGATGAATTAAGAGTATGATTTAAAATATTTTAATTCAACTAACATAAATGATAAATTTAGCTGGGAAACTGAATATTATTTTAAAATCTGAGGTTTCATATTTATATGTGTGAGATTGATCTAATATTCCAAAATGAATGTTAAAATATCATGAAAAAAATAGGCATAGAATGAATGTAAAAGTAAAATTATATTTGCATATATTCATAAAATAAGATCCAATAAACAAAAAATATATGCAATTAAAAATAAAGGAAAAATAATTCAACCCAAATCTAGATAAGAGAGATAATTAGATTATATGATAACTTTAAGGCTAGGGTTAGGGTTTGATTAGGATTAGTGTTCGCTTAGGGTTATGATTAGAGTTATGAATCTATAATTAGGGTTCAATTAATGTTCACTTAGGGTTTCTTTCTTGGGAGAAGTTTATTGAATGGTAAGTGTATTTTATAAAATTAATATGTCAAGAATTAATTTTAGATAATACTACATGTGGTTTTTCATATGGTATTAAATTCTAGATTAAAATTGATAATAGATTTCCTTCCTTCTTTTGCATTGTAAGCTACCATAATATATGGCCTTCAAATCCTATTCATATTTTGAGCTTTTCTAAACTATACAACACGACATCCAACAAATAAATTGATTCCAATCACAACCTTAGAATCTAATGTGTTACTTAGTTAATTTTTATTGCAATAAATAAATACACACTAATATATATACATGGATTTGAGGGAACTATTAAAATATTTATATATATATAGAAAATTTAAATGCAAGGGAATTCAAGTATTACCTTTGCTTTGTTAATATCGGGATGAAGATACAATCTTGGGATGGAAGTACAAATTTGGATGACATGATATGTAAAAAAAATCAAATATTCTGTTCTATGTGCACTTGAAATTTTGTAACAAAACTATAACTAACTCTACCAAATTCCAGGACTTTGACCTATTTCATCAATAACATGAGCTTTGACACATGCCTCCAAGTCTAGCATACAATAGTGTACTTTAAATGCTCAAAATAGTTGGGAGTAGTGTTGAGATTGGTGGATCTTTGGGAAGGTCCAATACTTCACCTTTGTATCTCTCCCTATAGATAGAGGTAGAGATGAATATAGAATGAGAGAGGAAAAGGGATAAAAATAGATAGAGATATAGAGAGAGATAAAGAGAGAAATAAATATATAGAAAGATAGGGAGATAGAGGGGGGATATATATATATAGAGAGAGAGAGAGAGATGGAAAGATAGAGATATAAGGAGATATAGAGAGAGGGGAGAGAGAGAGAGAGAAAAAGAGATAAGTAGAAAAATACAAATAGAGATGGAGGGGGAGATAGAAATAGGGGGAGATAGAGAGAGAGACAGAGAGAGGGAGAGATAGATATAGAGATATATGGGAAGATAAAGGGACAAATAGGTTGAGATATGAAGATAGATAGGGGTATAGGGAGGGAGCAAGAGAGGAAGAGATGGGGAGAGATAGAGAGAGGGATGGAGAAAGGGAGAGAGATACGTAGAGGAGGGAGAGATAGAAGCTGGGGAGGAGGGAGATATATGTAGAGAGGGGGAGGCTAATATAGAGAGATAGATAGAGATAGGAAAAGAGATAGGGAGATAGATGCATAGGGAGATATATGTATAGAAGTATATGATAAGAGATAGATAGATGAGAGAGGGAGATTGAGTAGTATATGGATAGAAAGAGATAGAGAGATGAGTGAGAGGGAGATTGAGCGAGAAATAAAGATAAAGATATAGAGTAGAAGAGATGGAGTGAGTAAGATAGAGAGAGCAAGACATTTCTAGAGATAGGAAGTGAGATGGATGGGTAGAGAGAGGCAGACATTTCTACAGATGGAGGGGGAGGGAGGAATATAGAGGTAGAGATGAATATAGAGCGAGAGAGGAAGAGTGAGAAAAATTGATAGAGGTAGAGATGAATATAGAATGAGAGAGGAAGAGGGAGAAAAATTGATAGAGATATAGAGAGAGAGATAAGTAGAGAAAGACAAATAGAATTGGAGAGGGAGATAGAAATAAGGGGAGAGAGAGAGAGGGGGAGAGATAAATGGGAAGAGAAAGACATAGATATAGAGATATATGGGAAGAGAAAGGGACAAAGAGGTTGGCATATGAAGATAGATAGGGGTATAGGGAGAGAGCTCAGATGGGAAGAGATAGAGAGAGGGAGGGATAAAGGGAGAGAGATAAGTAGAGGAGGGAGAGAGAATATGGGGAAGAGAGAGACATAAAGTTAAGATGTGTCAATATTTAAGAATCCAAGTGTTTATTCTGAAATTCTTGCAAACATTGTTAAATTTTAAGTTATGTTCAAGTATAATTGTTAGATCAAAAAATGACCTTTTAGTTGGCACAAAATTATAGGTGACATAAAGTTTTCGACCAGATTGATGAGCATATATCCAATATTTCAATACAATTTTATATCCTGCCTATAGCAATCTATATTTATTCACATATTCCACCCAAACTCAATCTCTCCAAGTGAGGTGTAGGCAAGCATATATGCAATATGTGATGTTTCTGCTAGACGATACTTACAATGATCTCCACCAAGCATGCTTGTAAACTCATGACAATGATGTAAAATATTTTCTTCCATGACGATATTGTTAGCTACATTCTTCCTTAATGACATCTTTAGCTACTTTAAATTAGAATTTAGAATCATCATCCAAGGTTGGGATATGATACAGGAAGAGATCCTGCTTTTCTTCTCTTTTTTGTCTTCATTTTCCTCCACGAGCATGTTTTCCCAAGAGGAAACCAAGGAAGCCTTGATGGTGTTAGGATTATCATAAGTTTATCCATAACCATCTTCAATCTTCATATTATGTTTCTTTGCCTTCTAATTTTGCATGTTAAATGAAAAAACTTGGTTTTACACCTTATTTAAGTCATTTAATCCTTGATTTTTGTCTCCAATAGATTTATTTAAAACTATAGACACCATCCAATTGAATTATGAGATTCCTCTCTTCTTCTATTAGGATGTAAGAAAATCATTTGAGAGGTATTTTTGGATCTTAGCCATTCTACTTTCAAGGAGATCCTTTCTTTGAAAAGGTTTCTAAAGACTTGGATATTCCACTCTTTTAGTTTGAGTTTTATGAATTTTAACTTTCGATTGAATATGCACATCTTAGTGCAATGATCAAATGTTTGGGTGAGCCAAGAGTCAGTGACAACCATTTCGAAGTTTGAGTTTTCCATCTACACTTTTTCAAACTTGAAAGACACTCTTCTAGGGAATTTGTCCTTTTCTATGAGCCTGTAATCCGAACTAGCTTCAAATAGGGTTACAATTAGGGTTCAAATAGCTTTATGGTTGGGGTTAAGCTTCAATTTGGTTTAAGGTTCAATTGATTAAAACAAGCATCTTCAAGAAGGATATCTCTCGACGTACTTTACATATATTTTTAAAATATAGGTATGCTAGTGATAATACCCAGTCTTACCACATATTTATACTATATATTGTAAATAAACAGTCCAAATGTAAATAAAGAAAAAACCAAATGTTGATAAAAAATGGACCCATACTTGAACACATGAGAACCTCTAAATGTTATATGAAAAAAACATAAATACATCCATGAAGAAGTGAAATAAGTATTTTTTTGTTTCAAATAAAATATCGCAACTCTCCACTATAAGTATATCATTTAAAAAATAAAATGCTCATTTAATAAAATAAGACACTCATTTAAACAAGTATTGTTATCATAGTGAAAAAATATTGTTCTTATGTGTACAACAATTGGGGTAGCAATGTACAAGCATTGGATAATTTTATATTAATAGTTTGTCCTATCACAAATATAAAAGGTGAGCACAATAAATAACATGTATTTTCCCATTAAATGTGAAGGATTTTCAAAAAGTTTTAGTGTTCAACTATTGGTCCATTTTTGTTCATTATAAGTTGTATTTTAAATCATTATGTGCTGTTTTTATAACAACAAATAGATTTTTTGTGTTCAACTATTAGTCCAAATGTGTTGAATATAAAAGGTAGAGATATAAAAAAATTATGGTTATCAATAAGTATTTGGTCTCTCTCTCACTCACTCACTCACTCACTCTGTAATGCCCTAAAATTAACACTCAAAAAATAGTTAAGAACAAAACACAACTTTCAAATTTCATTCGCATACGCTTGCAAAACTCTCAAAGTCTGCTACCAAAGCGAGCACTAAAGGAAAGCATACAACTTTTGACCTCACGTAAACTATAATGTTTTAGTTTGATAACTAAATTACTTAAACAGTCATGGTTGGGGTTCAAAGGGAGACATGCAATTCATAGAGCAAACCCTAGGGGCCAGACCTAATTCCTCGGGGGCTCGTCTCTGACGGCCTTGCCTACGTATATAATTCGCAGAGGAACCGTAGTTCGACAACAGGACTTCAACCATTTCACCCATGGTTGGATAGAAAAGGGATATAATCCACTAGGTTAAAGAGATGTCTTAACATCAATCTCAACCATAACATCAACTCACACAACAATGATAATGTTAACAATACAAAGGAAGACTCTTAAACAAATGGACCTCGATTATAAGTATTCGACTAATGTCAAAGGAAGACTTCCCAATTGTCACATAATAAAGGCCTCTCTCTTAACCATACCCTAAGTGATATTTTAGTAAAGAATACTTTGAGGGAAGTTTTAAATACACGTCTATCAAATAATAGTATTCAAAATATCTCACTATAGCATGCGTTACCAATGACACTTCAAATGCTATTACACCCATGGAACATATTTTCTATTCGGTTTACATATCCAAAATTTTCCTTGCTAGGTCCATACTAAAAGGCATCGACTAACTACTTAATAAAGGATACAAATCTAATAAAAAAAAGAGTCAATTCGCATATAAAGTCAAGGCGTAAAAACATATGAAATGCCATGATTGTAAGAATGAACAGGAAGATTTAACTTTCATGTGATTGGGATGTATAGATTACAATCTACGTTAAAGTAGTGTCATGTTCTAAAAGTTTTCATGGAGACAGGAAAGTATGAAACAAGGCTTCTTATTTTAATCCCAAGACATAGATTACCCCAAAAACAAATCCCTCCTACCAGTTGGTTAGCATTAAATAAAGGCTATAGAATGATACCAGTTACTCTCCCAAACAATTTGAGACAAATTCAAACATACTCTACGACCTTCAGTTTGTTGATCACCGCAAAATAGACGATACTAAAACACACATAACTTTCACTCTATTTGGCCAAATTTAAATGTTCAATATGTTCTGGAAAGGGAAAAGAACGAGGAATAAAACCCAGAAAGCATTTACCATGAATCCCAAATGTGTACGAGCAGTTTTTTCTGCAACTCAACATTTTATTTTCTACCTAATTTTGAAAATTCGTTCAATAATTCATCATATAGGTTTTACGTCCTATTGTTCAAATTTGTTTATGTCATGTTATAGATATTATATTTTCATTCTACATCAACCTCAAAGAACATTAATGATCACATTACTAAATTAAAGACTATGCCAACCACAAAAGATACACATATTCACAACCACAACATAGACTAAGAACATAACATTTACGCTCCTCAAAAACTTGTAAAATTAATTTTTCTCTATTTTTCTTTATGACCTTAAGAGGAAAAATAGGCACAACAACCCACACCATTGCTGACTTTAGAAATACTACAACTATTGCAGTGTCCTCTTCTTGTTCATAGTTTTCTATTTTGCTCTATTTTTTGAATACCCTATCTTGCAGAAACCCGCATTGTTTCTCCATTTATCTTAGATCTCATTTAAATATGAGAATCTTCACATTTGAAATGTGATAAATCAAGACTTGTCAATCCTTCTAAAATCCCAAGTTACAGTTCACATATGCGAGTTGACAATAAAACTCAATTTCACACTCTCTACAATATTTAATTGTTCAAACAGCCCATTCCAACTTAATTTCAGCAGCTGCTACAGTTACTAAAATTCTAAATGTGGCAGAAGTAAAACATCAGATAACAGTTAACACATTTTTTTTTTTAAATGAGAGAAGACAACATAAATGTGCATAATCTTACAAAAACTTATGAACATCCTTCTTATCGTGTATAACAGAAATATAAAATTATCTTATAATCATTCAGCAAAGGTATATGGGAGGGCATAGATTTAAATAAAATAATGTAGATAGAAAGGATCTATGATTCTATCCAACATTTAGAGCTTTATTCCCATGCTTCTGTGAATTCACAACTAATCTATTATTCATGGTTAGAAGCTTCTTTCTTTTCTTTTTTTTTTCTAGATTAGGCAAAGTTTGGTCAGAGTGGGTCAATCTTGTGTACACCAAAATCTGGACATAATTTAATTCTAACTTTTCAAAAGAAGAACAAAAATGAATAAGAGATTATATCAAGAATTATAAAAGCACAGCTGCACAAACTATTTTAGCAAAAAGTCTCAAAGGGAAAGAATAATTATAGAAATGTGGTGAGTGCAAGTTAAACTCAAGATATTATTGTAACAGCCCTTAGAAAACATAGGCATCACAATTTGTTTTAGAAGTAATAATTAAAAATGATCACATAACAAATACCATCTTTTATACATTCTGATATGATAAAAAAATCAAAGCTCTATGAAAAAAAATAGAGTGGACTTGAGGCATATCTAAAAGGTAATTATTACCTGTTTTGCAGTTCCTATATTTTTAATTACAGTAACAACCACCACAACTATAGGCAAGCTCACACAATTGCAGGCCAAGCACAAAATGATTGCATCACCAATCTTGCAGGACAAACACAAGGTAGTTTAATTGGAAAGGCATCCATATTAATCAAATTCGCAGGAATAAAAGAATAATAATGAGATTTTATGAATGGCTCTTTATAGCTCTTAGGCCATTGTAGGCTATCACCTATCAAACTGTATTTTACTCATTTAGAAGATTTCTTATATCCATATTATATTAATGGATGTTTAGATAACAATTTTAATTATATTTAATAAAATATCGAACCCCAAGCTAGGATTTTATTGGCATTCTTAAATAGAGGGATGATAAATATAACAACATAGCTTAAACCATGCCTGCAGAGGTAAGACAAATGCAGTTCAGTTCAACCATAGATAAAACCAGCGAACCAATGGCTTCATTTACAGATAACAGGTGGATTATTTTAAAATGAGATCAGACACAACAAAAGTGATTCAAATATGCACAAAGAAGAAACAAAAGAGGATCTAACACTAGGTATTACAATAACATTATATATTGAATGGCCACAGATAAAACCACACAACAAATGCCATCGTTTACCAGATAATAATAGAGTTGTATTGGAATGAAATAAAATGCAACAAAGTGATCTGGGCACGTACAGATTTCCGTAAAAAAATTCATTGAAAACACGGCAAGTGGCCTACCTTTAAGATTCTGCACAAATTGCGTCATGCTGGGAAGATAGCCATGCCTGCGCCCAAAATGGGAACTTTGGAACGAAGTATGTACATCTAAAGAATGGAAGTTCCCTTCTCAGCTGCTGCAGTCACAACTGCCTTGATAGACATGCCAACAAAGTGTGGACGCGTAGACAAGGCATGTGAACTATTTGACAAAATCCTTCAAAGAAAAGTCGCCTCATGGAATTTCATCACTACAGGATATGCACTGAAAGGATTTTATGGGAAAAGCTTTTGTCAATATTACAGTTGGGAAATGTATGAAAAATGTGAAGTCATAGACAAGGCTCGAGAAATTTTTGAAAGAGTGCCTGAAAGAGCTGTCATCTCAAGGTTCACAATGGTTGTAGGGTACACGGCAAATGGATTTGTTGAAAAGGCTTAAGAATAATCTTTCACAAATATGTCCACCCCTGCCTTTTTCTGTTTTCTCCTTCTTCTTTCTTTTTTTTTTTTTAAACTTGCTGCCCCAATACTTTCACCCTGATCCCCCATTCGATTTGCAATCTTCCTGTTTTATTTTCTTCAACAACTGCCATTAATGTGACTCTCCAAATCCTACTACCAGTTGTTAGGCAGCTGAAGAATTTAAAACGGTGAACTGACTGTTGGCTGTTGATTTTTTCCAAGATCCAACTACGGCTTCACTGCCCAATAGAATACTCAAAAACCCTGACAAATCGGCTGGCTTGAGCCCTATTTATGAGAGATATAATTGCCTATCTCCCTAAAGTTGCCCCTTCGGATATGCCATACAGTAAGAGTTCTACAGAATGCCTATGATAACACCCCTAGGTTGAATTTGCACATCCCACATTTGGAAAAGCGTACATTCATTAATGGCCGTGATAATGAGATAGGAGGGGGGAGTTCACCTACTAAAAAAATCACAGTCTGATCCACATCGAGCACTCCACAATCAAATTAAACACCAAATATTTGATTTGCAAGCTCGATACATTTAAAGTACTTTTAATGAATATGATTAGGGGTGTTAATAAACTTAATGTTACTACCCTTATTATTAATTTTATTTGTTAAAAGGATAGTTTACAGGAGAGGTTAACTACATCCCCATTTTAAATCAACATCATATATAATGATTATTATTACTTAGCGCAAGATAGAATGTCAATACACAAAGAAAAATGTATAACTCAATGCCCATACTTTTCAAAAGTTGGTGAGAATTAATTAATTAAAATCTTAGACCCCAAGTAACCATGCTTATTTACTTAACTTCCCTTACCATTAATTTCATATTTAATCAAACTAGACCACCTGTTATGACTTAAGGAGATATAATTACTACACCATTCAATATATTTTCTTTCATAACAATGTAAACCAAATTTGGTGTACACCACTTTGTTAATAGAAAATACAATTAATAATTAAAAATAATAATAACTTAGAAGAATCCAAGAAAGTTCAATAGCATTTACTGATTTGACTCTTATTAGGATAATAATGATTTCCACCATTATTATTATTATTTTTTATTTCTTAAGGTAGTGGATGCTTGTTATATTTGTGGCTATTGACAAGTTTCTTGATTATTAAAAATAATTAAAATAATCCTCAAGGTGGAAATTAACATAATTAACAATGATTATTTCTTATTTGAGCCCCTCTATGTAAATTTCTATATTTTTGAATAGTGAGCATATTCTTATTGCTCATCTAAATACACATTAGTAATATCATCAATTATTTAGCTATTGAAACTTATTGATAAGAGTATTATATTTTGATCGACTAATAAGACTCAATGATATTGATGTTATTAAATTAAATCTTTTTGAACTCTAAAATCATATTATCGTTTAATTAACAACTTAACTAGATTATATTATCGTTTACCCCACCAACAGATTCACCAAAATAATGATGTTATCACAAAATAACTAATTGAATATTAGTAGTTCCTTCTTTAACCAACACTTATACCTCTATATGGGCATGTCTATAAAAATATCTCGCTTTTACCCCAATAGGGTTTACACCTATCTTCGCTTCCCATTCTTAACTTCAATTCATATTCCATAATTTATAACTACATAACACCTTTATGGTAATGACTATAAACATAACGTAAAGAGATGGAGTACAATATTGTTGTCACACAAAATCACCTTATTTATCGTCTGCACTAAATCTAGCTATCTATTTAGGTAAGGTATGTAACAAATTAGGGTGGTA
>VDFB02152721.1:0-26945 GCA_007258455.2 Sequoia sempervirens
CACCTCCTATCCTTCTTTGATTAGTGCATTTCATTCTTTTATTTTCTCTCTTTTGGGGGGGAGTTTTGTTCCCATGAGGTTTTCTCCCTTTCTCCACTTTACAGAGATTTGGTTGTATTTGGGTACCTGATCAGGCCTAGTTGTTGGGACCCTTGTTTGGTTTCATGCATTGTAGTTACCTTTGCTTTCTTGCACATGTTTGTAGCTCCACTCTTGCTCATCTTAAGGGGGGGTGTTAGAGTAAAGGTTTTAACTTAATTATGTTAATTAAGTTACCTTTATTCCTCTCAAGATTTCACTTTAGTTTGCATATTGTGACATTTAATAATTATATTAAATGTCTACCTATTAGGGTTTCTTTAGGGTTGCACAATCTCCTTTTATAAGGATTGATCATTGTATTTTATCTCTCTTTGATTAATACATTTTCAGCTTTCAGAGCACCTTTGCCTTTTTTCTAGAATGTCTTCTTTTTGTGACAGGTTATTTGCATGCAGGTGATCTTTGGGGTCTGTGAGGTTGGCTTTCACAACTTTAACACACTAAAGAGAGATATGGTAGGACAAGCTTGATTTCACTTTTTAAAGAAATAAGATATCAAGATTTCATTTCTTTATTGTCTCCTTGACTCTAAATTTTCAATGTGTGTGTGTGAGAAAGAGAGAGAGAGATCGCTCTAACATTCCAAGAGAATAATTTACAATTTATAAAGACAAACAATTTTTGTCCTCAACTAGCAACACCTTAAAGTGGTTGTTAAATAATTATACATCTTGTCGATCACTCTTTCCATCTTAAGACATATCTAAAGGGATTCTTAATCTTTGGCATGTATTAGGAGAAGAGGGTGGGGGAATCCTAGAATGGAAGTCTAAAGAAGAGTGAAGATGGGAAGTTGAACGAACATGAGGAAGAGGAAGGGGAAGAGATAACTCATCGAAGGTTTATTTCTTTACCTAACCAATCTCCAATTGCCAATCATGATAGTATCCTTACATGAGGAAAGTGCATCATAGGAAGGTGAACCCATAATAGGAATGGGGGTAGGAGGAGAGAGTTTAGAATGAATAGAAGAAGAAGAAACCTTACGGGGGAGAGAAGACATAGGGATGGAGTGGTTGCATAAGAAGACAAGGGAAGAAGTAACAAGAATATATGAAATTATACTTTTCTTGATAAGACAATCACATATCAAGCAGCTGACTTTCTAGAAGAAAAAAAAAAAAGTAAACTTATTCGAATAAACTATTGGTTTTCCAATTCAAACTTTGAAAATTTACATACATTCAATGCCAACACAAACCCTAACGTGAACTCTTAGACTAAGAAAATTCTACCTACATGGAATAGTGTGATTTTCAAACACATAAAACAAATGAATATTGAATTCATTCCAACCATGATATGTGCATCTTTGTAGTCTTATAGCTTAGGTTGCTTTTAGGTTGGGATTGTGATATTGCTTACCTTGACTTCCTAAACGTAATAATTGTACACAAGTACATTCCATGTGCCCTCACGGACAACTATAATTCAGGTCAAGCTATGAAATTGCGGGGAAATGGACTGATAATGATATTAGCTGTTTCTTTCTTGACGTACAAAGATAATTGTGTTAAATTTTACAAAGCGTGCGAAGTGGAATAATTAGAAGGTAAAAACTTTATGAATTATGATTGAAGAAGTCAATAGCATAGCATTACAATATATATAAATAACGGATGTGATTATTTATTTCAATAGATAAGAATTTTTTTATGTCAATATTCAAAATTAATATTTGTATTTATAATTTGCAATTTAAAAATTAAAAGATTATTGAGAATAGTGAAATTTAATATTTTTAATATAAAAAAATTTAAAAAATTATTTATTTATTTAAATTTATATTGTTTATTTTATTGGAAAAGTTTATATATTTTTTTATAATCAAAATTTAAAGTAGTATATGATAAGTTCTAGTTTTATGGTTCAATAAGATATAAAATTTTGATGAGATAAAAATTTAAGTGGTAATATCAACCATTCTCCACTACATAGTAAATTGAAATGAAAAGATTGACAAATTCAAAACACACGGGTCTATTTTTCTTCAACATCCATTCAACCTAGGTTCTTAGATTTCCCTAGATTGTTGGTTTAGCAAAACAATTCTAAAGGCCTAGAAATTCACCAAAATATCTTTATGTTAATGAGTTGCAGTTAAAATCTTTATTTGACTAGTTATTTCATATTACTAGTAGTTTTATTGAGATGCTCAATTGCCCATCTGTTATACCAAGGGAGATTTTTCTTCTCTCTATTCTTGTGTTAGTTTTCAAGGTTTTCAAGGAAATATTAACCACTATTTTCCTCCCTCTTTGTCTCACAATCTAGTTTTAAGGACTAACACTACCAAATGAAGAAGAATTAATAAATATACAATTTGCAAATGATACAAAACTCTTCTTAAAACTAGAAAAAGAAAATTTTGAAAACCTAATGGAAAAATGAATATATTTGGTAATTTTTTCAAGGCAAAAATATCTAAAGGGAAATCTATTATGCTAAGTTGGGAAGCTTCCCAGCCAGATTTGTTCAGAGAACATAAATACCAATGGGGAGGTACAAGCAACATTGTTAGGTATCTAGGAATACCTTTCATTGTAAAGCCTAGTCTAAAAGACATGTGGGAGTGGATCAAGAATAAGATTAAGAAAAAACTAGGAAACTAGAATAAGCAATATATCAGTTGCTAGAAGAGCTCAAGTATATCAAAAAAATCTATCTTCCTATAATATATAGTACGCATTTGTTTGGTTGTTCAACATCTATTAATTTGAGGAGATATAGAAAAAAGTTTGATAATTATTGTGGTTAGATGGAAAAGGCAAGAAAAAAAACATGCAATAAAATGGGAATGGTGTTGCATAAAAAAAAAAGGTGGATTAGGACTAAAAGATTTAAAGAAACAAACAATTTCTTTGGCAGTGGAATGGATCTGCAAAGCCCTTAAAGGAAATGAGCCATGGTAAATCCTAATAAGATACAATATACAAAGAGTTGTACCAAAACAAGATAAATCTTGGAAGAGTATGCCTCTTTGTGACCTAGTTCTTGGTAAATTCTAAGTGTCCTCGACTAGTTCCAATGTATTCAAGAGTATTTGGAAGTCATCGGAACTAAGTAAAGATTCTATCCTGAATAAATATTGAGTGGAAACGAAATTAAATAGAATATTCCAAATGAGATTTATTTGATGGAATATATATCACAAGGTTAAATCCTTGGCACTCCTACAAAGGTGCTCAGCAAAGGCCTAGAATAAAAAAAGAATCTCTCATTTCCAAAACCTAATAAACAATGGGAAAATAAAATCCTAGAATTCCCTTAGCCTTGAATTCAACATACCTCAAACACAAAAAAAGAACCTATGAAATGATTAAAAAGAAGAACATTGATTTGGAAAAAACAAAGATTACAGAGATGAAAACAAGCAAGAATCCTCTTGGCTAGAGAATAACAAAATAATTGAGTTAAAAGCTAAGGAAATTTATAATATAATTGTAGAACCCCCAAACTTGGTTGATCATCTGAACAAAACTTGGAACTTAAAATTGAACCATAAGCAATGGAATAATGTGTTTACTCAACTCTGGAATAATATCTTGGAACCAAAAAAAGTAGGTTTTAAATGGATGATGTTGCTACAAAAATTACCAAATGTTGATTCAAAGAATAGTCAGAATGTTTGTGATATATGTAAAAATCCTAAAATTGTGGCTCATATATTTTTTACTATTTTTTTGCTAAAGAAATATCTATAATTTATTTCAAATAGATTTAGAAGGATGGGGGGAAATGAATGAAAAAAGAAAATAGGAAATAACAATGGGAAAATATAAGGAATAGGAGAATTAAATAATCTTTATTGGCTGATGCTATCTACAAAATTTTATGGTTCTTATGGAAGGCTAGGAATGATGAGAAATATCAAGGCAATAGGAGAGTTCTTACTGAGTCTAATAGAAGACGCACCATACACCATATTTTTATGTAGGTATCTACCACTTTGGAGGTGCCTAAGGACAAGTTCAAGAAGTTGATGGAAAAAGGAAAGGTGGAAATATCCAAAAATATCCAAAGAGGAGGTAAGCTATGCAAATCAATGGCTATATTACAAAGGAAACACAAACTAGGCATGAAGGACTTCATGGTGGAGGAAAAAAATACCAAAAAAAAAAAAGGTCCCAAAAAAAAACAAAGGACACAAACAAAAGAAAAAGAGGCAGTCCAAGGTTCCACATAAATGAAGTAAAAGACTTTACTGTTGAAGTAGTAAGATCTAATGACATTTTATCACCAGTAGGGCCACATAACAAATGGAATGAGTGGGAGAAATATAGTGAAAGTGTTAACTTTAGAGAAATGTAAAAACATGATAAGTAATATAGTAAGATAGTGTTTTGAAGTCCTGTGGGGCAAAGTCTTAGAGACCATATGAGGTCATATTGACAAATGGACACTTATACTTAAAGATGTGATAAGTATGTAAACAATTCAATGTTCTTGATTTTTTTATCCTTTTTTTGTAAACTATAATGAATACGATAAAAAAATAGTACCCTCTTATATTTAATCTTTTTTAATTTCACCACCAATAGTATTGTCTCATTTAAAGATACAAAATATTTTATCTATTTTCATTCTATTGTCATGTTTACTTTTATTGATAATATAATCAAAAAGATTTTTTTTTGATAAATTCAACTTCCCTATACATCAGCAAACTTTGATTTTGAAGGCCTCTAGATTGCTTCACTTGTTTAATTAGTTGTATCGTATTTTGAATCTCTTTAATGTAATTTTCTTTACCTTCAACTCACCAATGGATTTTTTAATATAAACTTCAAGTTTTTAGATAGAGCAAGGGAATGATATAGTAAGTAAAATTGATATACTTTTCAACTAGGTCTTCAAAGACTTCAATTGACCTCTTATGATTCAATTTTTTATTTTATTTTCTTAGAAAATAAAGTTGAACAAACACCACATTATGAAATTCCTCAATATTGATGGGATTTCTTCAATTCCTTTTGAGTCTTTTAGGAACCCTAATCAACTCCTCCTTTGATTTTATAATGAGGCCTTCGCACAGATTTGGTTTTCCTTTTATATAATTTCTTTGCTCTTCTAGTTTTATTGCCATATTTTATTTCAATAAAGACATATTCAAAATTCATATATACATTCTATGGTAGTATATCTTTCTATTTTATTTATTTCATATATACATTCTATAAATGATAGTATGGATATGCCCTGTAGAATCTGGGAGTCTACTAGTCTATAAATGATAGTATCAAAAGCTTGGTGGAAAATTATATTTTCCCCTTCACTCATCCTCTTGTTATGGATCTTTGGAGATAGGTTCCCCTCAACATTTGCTAGGGCATCTAGAAGTAAAGGAACAACAAGATATTCTGGATAATGAAGAAAATACTACTAAGGATCTCTTCAATTATTATTCTAGGTTGTTAATTTAAGATTATTTTCTTGTGCAACTAGAAAATCCCAAACATTCCCCTACTGAATTAGATTCTAATATTGCTCGTAGATGGAGTTTACAGTTGGACCCAGACTCTTTCAACAATACTAAAAATACTTTCTAGACAAAATACCAAATGAAAACCACCACTTTTGGGGTGGTCAAAACTCAACTTTGATGGGGTTGCCAAAGGAAACTCGAGCTTGGCTGGTGTTGGTGGTATTATTAGAAATTTTGATGGAAAATTTATTGCTAGATATTTTCTAGGGCCTAGGGGAAAAGTCTTTTGATGTGGTTGAAGCAATGGCTATGTTAGGGGAAATCAAGATTGATGCAGGAGCATCTACTAAATAGCCAAACTATAGTCCTCTTGAAGACAAGAAAATTGTGAGATTTTTTAGAATAAGGCGAAATGAAAAGATGCATTTCATGTTTTTCAATTTTTCCATCTATTTTAAAGTTAGCAGTTTCAAAGAATGGTCCACCTCATTATAGTGTCACCTCATTTTCATTAAAAGGTCGATTGGGGAAGATTTAACACCTTTCATTTTGCTATAGTGGAGTACAAACATGAAAATAATAAACCAAATTTGAGGAAAACAAAAGAATGGAAAGATGAAGCGTTAAATAGGAAAGAAGAAAAAATGCAAGAATAGAGAGAGACATAAGGGGGAAACTAGAAGATCGTGTGAAAAAGAATAGACATGGGAAAGAGAAGTGGTAAAAAAATGAGAGAACTGGAATACCAGAAGGGACGCCAATAGAGAAAGAGAGGTGAGGCTACGAAAAGAGGTAAGGAGGTGCTTCACAGAGAATAAGGGGCTACATAAAATTTTAAATAAAAAAATAAAGCTCAGATAAATATACAATAAGGGAAAACAAAAGGAGGTCAAGGGAGTTTGCAAAGAAGACAAGAAGAGGGTAGTGTACAAAAAAAAAAAGATAGCACCTCAAAACACGAGTTTTTTATAACACACTCACATATTGTAAAGAAAAATGTTTGTCTCTCTCTCCTCTCCCCCTCTCTCCCTATATCGCTCTTCCTATCTCTCCTTGTTTAACATATAATGTTTAGATTTTAGGGCTTAAGTTTTAGGGTTTAGGGTTTATGATTGATGATGGAGGGTTAAGGGTGGCACCTACCTCTCTCTTACCCCTCTCTCTCCCCTCTCTACCTTCCCTCCCTCCCTTCTTCCCTTTGTACCTCTCCCTCCCTCCCTCCCTAACTCTCTCCTTGTCTTCTTCTCTCTCTCACCTCTCTATCTTTCTCCCCTCACTACCTCTCCCTCCCTCCCTCACTCTCTCTCTACCTCTCCCTCCCTCCATCATTCTCTCTCCCTCTCTTCCTCTCTATCTCACCTCTCTATTTATTTGTCTTCATCCCTTTCTAAATTGTTCATGGTTTAGGGTGTAGGATTTATGGAGGGTTTAGAGTTAAATTTATTTTTTTAGGTTTTAGATTTAAATTATTAATGTTAATTTTTAGGTTTTAGAGAATATAGTGTTTAGGGTTTATGGTTTATGATGGAGGGTTTAGAGATTAAATTTAAATTTTTAGGTTTTAATGTAAAATTATTAATGTTACATTTTATGGTTTAGGGCTTAGGGTTTACGATTTATAGTTTAGGGTTTATGATGGAGGGTTCCCCATTTCTTAAAAAAAATCATTCAAAATGCATAAAATAGACCTACGATCTATAGGGAAGTGAAAACATGACTTACCTCTCATGTTGGTGTACCTCAAGCGATGCGCTCCCTCAAGGCCTTGAGTCTAGGTATGTGATACATTTGGCATTGTGGCATTTTTTCTCCTAGGGATGATGGTCTTAGCTCTCAATACTCTAAAACTGTAAAAGTGAAAATGAATGTCAAAAATGTGAAAAATTTATCTTATAGCTAAAATTAGTAGCATATTTTCTATTTTATATTATTTTGAAATCAACATTTCTTGAGCTTGCAAACTTTGATTTTTGTGTCGTATGTTTTGTTACAATCATAGTTCCACTCTTTCATGTTATATGTTTCTTAGTATATGGTGATATGTTTTCATGACCTTGCCATAAGCATTTCCATCAAAACCCTAATCAATTTGATGTGGCAAGATTGTTACCTTACTTCCACCTCCATAAAGAAAGGAGAATCATAGGAGATACATCTACCCTCAAATTTCATTCTCTTTAGAAGTATTTGGACTAACGCATTTATCAATATGTATAGGATAATTCTTGAGTTTCTAATGATTTGGTTTTACAAGATGTGGTTCCTAATGTTGTGGTTTTATAGATTACTATGTTGACGGTTTCGTTCTCCAACTTGGAAAATGTGCTACATCCTCTACAATATCCTTTTGGGTATCCTTTTATGATATGATTTACTTTTGATACTTTAGCTTGCATATGCACACAATGTTCATATGTCTACTAAAGTGGGGGCTAAATTTAGCATCATAACTTTTACTCCCTTTAAGGAAAAAGTACAATTTCATGATTTATTTGGAACTTTCTTCAGTAACCTATCTATTCATGCATTTTAGACATCCTCTAGTCCTAATTCTTCCTATCAACCTAGAGAATGTGTCAGTACTGCCTTAGAAAATTTATTGATTAAACATCATCAAAATTACCCTGACAAGTGATCTTATGTTGGAGAAGTATTGATAATAGAAAACCCTAAACACCCAAATTAAGTTTTGTTGAGTGTGAAAGAGTTGGAGAGGGTCCCCTAGTGCCCTAGTCTAGGCATTTTGTCTGAAAAACTTAATTTATCATTTTTGTTGGTCTCTAATTCTGGAGATGTAATTTCAAATTTGAGTCTTGGCGGTAAATTAATCCTGAAAATTAAAATCAAATGATTCACCCTACACTTTAATGTATTCTAAGTTCCACTATATAAACATGAATTATTATTTCAAATTAGGAGAAGCAATCATAAGTACAAGACTACCAAAATAGATCTATTTTTATAGGTTTTCAAGAAGAATTTCAAAAATGTATCAAGTTGCTATAATGATTGGAGTTTGATGCCAATGGAAGAACATGATGGTATATAGGTTTTGGAGATAGATTTGGCTTCTTTCAGACAACTAATGAATTGTTTTCAGAGTGTTCTCATCTTTAGACTTTGATCTACTTGCTACCCTAAGCAAGGTATTGTTGCATTTTAGATTTTCCTAAGGTTATTTGGTGTTATATTGGGTTGATCTCATTTATGTCATTCGGGAATCCTTCTCTAACACATTTGAGTGGAATTTTTGGCATTTTTGGGAATTCTTTTATTCTACGTACTTAAGGTTAAGAGCACACACTTTTTATTAGTCAATCAATTGTCTTTTTATTAGAGGGACAACTTATGTCTCTTTGTTAGAGGGACAACTTATGTCTCTTTGTTAGAGGTTTAATCCTTGAAAAACAATATAACAACATTCAAAATATGGAGAGCTCAAATTAAAATCTTAACGGTTGTTTTTATACTATATATTCTTGTTGTAAATCCCCTCCAGGTAAATTTGGTGGAATCATGGTGGGTGGGTTATTGTGGGCTTGGAATAAGGATGAGGGTATACCATGTGGTCCTTGAGGACAATAGATGTTATGCTTTGTTTCATTTGGGTTCCAATTATCAAATTGTATGTTATGTTGATAATGAGATTAAACTGTCATGTTAAAAACGGGAAGCTAGAAGTCACAAGGTTGTTAATCATGGTTCATAACTCAAAAATTGATTGTTGTCCCATAACTAAAATCCTACCATCCAAGATAGCCTTAATTAATCCAAAAGCGTGCTACAAAAAATCCAAGAAAAATATAAGGACCATTGGCATGAGGGTACGTGTTATCCAGCGTAAATTGATACCAAAAGGATAAGTCTAACAAAAATTTGGATAGATCATATATGTCTATAGATTTCTCATATCTCAAGCATGACTTGTAAACTAATGCTCCATCCTTCACTTTGGTTGGATGCTTTGAAGTTCTTTGATAAAAAAAACCCCACCTCACTTCCAAAATACCTTTATGCCTCTATTACCTAAATCATTGCAGTGATAACCTTATTCAAGGTCACCAACTTTACTTTGAATAGATCATGGTTGGTGAAAAGGTGAGAATGGAGCCAAGATCCTATGAATAATTTTGAAAGGATGCTCTACTTGTTTATATTTGTGTGGAGGGGTCTTGCACCACTTATGGAGTGTTTAAGTGAGCACGAAAAAAATAGTAGTGTGGGTTGGCCACCCATTTGGTAATCATAGTCCAGGATGAATTGGATGTGGAATATTTGAATCTATAGGTATTTTTAGTGTTGATTTAGATTGAATTAGTTGACCTTTTCTATATTCATTTGTGCATTGGTATGTTGCATTGAGATGAGAGGATGGATGAGTAGAGTGCCTAGATAGTCAATTATTAGTACTTGTAGAATATTTTTATCATTATATTATGGATATCTTGGTTACACAATTCAATGGGAGATTTTGACAATGATGTTTTGGTTGTGGTTTATCTTTTTGGCTTAGAGATATTGGTTCTTCTTTATTCTCTAGAGCTGATGGTATTGAAATTGATTGTGTGGGCCATGGTTGATCTTCATTTAGGAGTTGATTATCACAATTCCAAGGAGATATCAACATCATGGTTTAGTGGGATCCTTTTTAGTGATGGATGATCCTCTATAGTGGTTTTTATTATCATGGAGGAACTCTTCAATCTTATCTACTATAGTGAGAGTTCTTTGACATCTCGAGTTTCATTGATAAGATATGGTTATCTTCATGTGATTATGGATGCTAACATCCTAGTGATCCATGGAGGACTCTTGGAGTCCTTATTTGAGGTTCTAGTTTATGAATTGTTGACTTTGATAGGTGATCCTAGGTTGAGAGGATGGTTTAGTATTGTTCCATGATGGAATCTTGATTGTGTATTAGAATATTGACATGATACATGTTCTCTTGGGAGAAAAATATATTCATTAGAGCATATGATATCTTAAGGAGATGTTGGATCATGATGTCATGATGTATTCCTCAATTTATTCTTTTACCTTTGATAATGATCTATTTAGTTCTCTTGGTATTGAGTATATAGGTCATGTTCTTATGAGCTTTATGATAATGTGGTATTGCATTGAGATCTTAGTATGAATTTATTAACTGTAGGTTCTCATGGATACCTAGAGAATTGGGTGAGGCTAGAGGTATCTTGAGTTTACAAACATTTGTTGAGAAAATTGTTCTTTAAAGGTTTTAGAAGGAATTTTGAGGAGTCTTCACCTAGATATGAAAATGAGATCATGATGGACCTATAAGGAAGATTGTTATTAGAGAGATTCATTGTGGCTTGTTGTATCTTGGAGGAGAAATATCATTTCCCACTCTTGGTCTACTTGGATAATCATACAATAAGTATTTCCCACTTTTTTTAGATGTATTGTGTTTTATGCTTTGTCTTATCATAGATGTGAATTTAGTTCTTGAGGATTCATTTGAGTGTTGTTTGGAACTTTTATTTTTGTGTGCATATGGGTTTGATTTATGAGGATTCTAGGAGATGTTATTGATCATATTCTTGGTTTTAGGAATGAATTTGAGTTTTATCTTCCTTGATTAGAGAGGATTACATTCATGTTGATTATATGAGATACATATGTTTTTTGTCTATGAGATTGAATGGTTGAATGTTGTCAAGGATTTTTAGTTGGGGTTGTGAAGGTGATATTACCTAACATAACTTAGCACTTTAGGGTGTTGGTAGAAGGACATGGTATGTGATATGATTTACATTTTTTCTCTCTTTTTTTTATGGCTATTTACTAGAGGTTCATGTTCACATGGTTTAGTTTGGTGAACTTGGGAGAGTTATTGTGACTTGTGAGAAAGTATGTTGTGGTTTTTTGTTGCATGTGTGGATTATTTTGATTGTTCTTTGAACTACTAAACTTTTTTTAAAATTGGCCACACCTTGGATGAGTGTTGATTAGGAGACTTGGTAAATCTTATTCTTCTTTTAGACTTGACATTACCCATGTAGTGGGAGTTCTTGGATGTGTATGTTCATGGATATGTTTTATACATGGAGCTTGTGACTATAGTTTATGTGTTAGATATGTTGTGGGAATGAGTTATATTGATGTTTGGATACTATAGACACCTACATATTTCCCTTGTCCTTTTTGACCAAATACATCACCTATTCAAGTCTACTTCACCTTATGACTCCCACCTAAAATTAAATAATATTATTATTCAATTATCTCTTTTTCCATCTCACTTCACATAAATAAATAAATAAATTATTGTTTACACCTATTTTCCACCTCACACATGGTTAAAATAATTAAATATTATTATTGTTTATATTCCCTCCACCAATACAAAAAATAAAGAACACCTAAGAAAACTTGTCCTCATGGTTTCAATATTCTCTCCACCAAACTCAAAAATAAAGGAATCCTAGGTAAACTTGTCCCTTATGTCTCTCATGGTTGCAAATACTTGCCAAATTTAGTAAATGCATCCTATCCCTTCAAATTCCAACAACTCCATTTCAGCCCTCCATTCTCTCCTTGATCCTAGGGAAATCATCTCATTCATCCTCCATCACTAATCTTCCCATCACATCTCAACCATCCATTGTCACTTTTGAAATTCTACAAATTGAGTCACTCTCTCACCCATTCCACAATCACACTTTGAACTAAGTATACACTATGAAAACAGGTAATCTTCTATTGGTGTAAATAGGTGTTTTACCTATCTAGGTCCTATTTACATGCTAAGTCCACTTAGGTCCTAGGAAGGAATATTTCTAGTTAAGCATTAGTTGTCACTTATCTTATCTAGTTGGCATTTATTTAATGTTGTGTCCTAGGTTATTATGATTTAGTTGTCTCATGTGACAGGATTAAGACACTTGTCATGATCTTGTCTAATCCTATTCCTCACCTTGCCTATATAAGCAAGGCTTCATATATACATTACCATATTCATTTTGAAATTCTTGTATCCTTAATCATAGCATGATATTTCTCCCATTTCTCTCTTGTGGAAGTTATTTTGTCTTGCAAATGATCCTGGGGTGTTGAGGAGTTCATCATTAACTCCTACATGGTATTAGAGCTTTAGTGTTGTAGACTTCTTCCCAGATCTAAGAGACCAATCATGGTGTGATTTTTTTTCTAGGTGTAAGGTGGGGTTTTGTGGACCTCACCATTAAATCCAGGGTGTAAGAGAAAGTTAGGTTTGGCTTTCATTTTGTTAACTTTCATCATATTTTGATAGATCTGCAAGGGTTTGAACAAGGGTTTTAGTTGCTAGATTTGGGGGTAGCTGATTTTTCAAAGCATTTTGAGTGAAAACAGACTGAGCACCATTACATATTAAAGGTCTAATAACCTAAGGATCGACTATCAAATCATCAAAATCTAAGAATTTTTGTCAGGGTGTGAGGCAAAAAAATTTAGGCCATACAACCATACAAATCCATAGTTGGTCATACGACCCATACAATACAGTGTTGGATTGTAGTCTGCAGGTTTGGTTGGGTGGCATATTTGTAGAAAATATTATTTCTAGTGTCGACAAATTACTATTCCTATGTCATCATCTTATGTGGTCGGCGTATGATCGGTCTTTTCGTCTATCACATTATTATCGACGACATGTACTCAAATGGTATGAAAGTTTATTATCAACAAGTTTTTTTACTTAAAAATATTATCGCCAATCTAGATTTTATTGTGTCGACCAAGTTTAACCGTCGACCATCTTTTATTTTACTGCATGCCCTGGTCATGGGGGCTTTGAGCCTCGCGGGCTCCACCTTGCTAAGTGGGCTAAGCCCCAAGCGATATGATCTATGACCCACCGCCCCCCAAATACCCTACCTCAACGACATCACCGGTGGGCAGTGACACTTTTTTTGTTTTTGAAAATGTTATAATAGTAGTCATATGGGTGACCAAGGGCCCAAATTTTAGCCCCCAAGGGCTTGTTTTTTGACCCACTTTAGTCTACAGGTGAATTTTATAGGCCTTTTTCATTTTGTTATAACTTGCAATCCAAGAGGCAAAAATTTTCAAACAAGATATCATCAAAAAGATGGTTTGGTCAATTTTGTAGTGGTGCAGGTTATTTTGCATAATTTTGTTGTTTTGCAACATTTATTGCTGGTTGAAGTCAGATCTTTTTTTTTTGCTCTTGAGCTCATATTTTTTTTCCACAATCTCTGAATTTCATGATTCTTGCAGCATTGGAAAGGTATTGAGGATCTCTACATTACCATCCATGCACTTTTTCTTATATATATCCTAGGTTGATCATTATTTTAGTTTTTCCCTAAAGGGTTCCTTGAAGATTACTTGGATATTTTGATAGTTGGGAGGGTGCAATTTTGATCTTTGCACTTTATTTCAGTTCTAGATTATTTGTCAATCAACCGTTGCTTAACAAATTCTAGGATTGTGCCAATTTGCAAGTTTTCCAATGTTCCTTGGCATCGGGTTTGTTGCTTCTTTATCATGATTCTGACTTGAATCCTTGAGTGACTCTAATATGGTTTCTAGCACATAGAATTATCTTTCCTTGCTTTTTGAATTAAGGATTCTAGTATTACTCCAAAAGCGTGCTTCCAGTGCTTCTTTGCAACATGTTATCTCATTATGGGGGGGTTGTATGGTCTCTCTTGTCATAGTTTGTGTGGATGGAGATTGATTGACTTGTGATGGATCTTCTCATTAGGGGGGTTGAATGGTCTCTTCTTCATCTCGCTTATGGGGGTTCTTTTTCCTTGAATGGAGTTTTTTCCTCTCATTCTTCATGGAGAGCATTATTGTATCTTATCTCTCTTTTAGGGAGGAGTTTCTTCCTACCAATTTTTCTCCTTTTCTACGTTTGTGAGAGATTACATTGCATATGTACATGGGTACCTACCTAACATGGCCTCATATTCGGGACCCATCTTTGTGTCGTTTGCATAAGTACTCCCTAAGTTGTACTTAAGGGGAGGTGTTGGTGTAAATAGATTTTTTACCTATCTAGGTTCTATTTACATGTTAAGTCCACTTAGATCCTAGGAAGGAATCTTTCTAGTTAAGCATTAGTTGTCACTTATCTTATCTAGTTGACATTTATTTAATTCATATGTCCTAGGTTGTTATGAGTTAATTGTCTCATGTGATAGGATTAAGACACTTGTCATGATCTTGTCTAATCCTATTCATCACCTTGCCTATATAAGCAAGGCTTCATATGTACATTGACATATTCATTTTGACATTTTTGCATCCTTAATCATAACATCATATTTATGCCATCTCTCTCTTGTGGAAGTTATTTTGTCTTGTAGGTGATCTTGGGGTGTTGAGGAGTTCACCATTAACTCCTACATCTTCAAGAAAAGATGCATCCACATACCAATTATCATTGATAAAATAACCTAACATTGGATTTATGGTAACATTTTCTTTGATTTTTTTTGTTATTGCTTTGTTCATTTGGTTTGAATATAAAATTGTATTCTCATTTATTTTCATTCACATTTAAAATCATAACATTACAAATACCTTTGAGGTATGGATGATTGGATGAATTGGCATTTTTTTATGATTTATATTTCCATTCATGTGTTTTTTTTTTAATTTAGAAGTAGCTTGGAGCCTTTGTTATCACTTGGATTTGATGCTTATGCTCTTTATATTGGTGCATCTTCATCTTGGATTATTAATTTTCTTCCTTAGATGGAATTTCAGAGGACGAAAGGAGTTATTGCTTGAGATGGTGCCCACATTGGATGTTATTGTACGTATTTTGATAGAGAATGGGAGCATGCTAAAGCTTCATGTGGTTACATGGATGGTTGTGATGATGTATTTCATCTATTGACCCTTATGCAATGCATACAAAAGATGGGAGAATGTTAGGACCTTGCACAAGAAAGAATTATTTTAATTATGTAAAATAAATATTTATCTATGGTGTATCTTTAGGATATGTGTTTAACCACATTAAATATTTATTTGGCTCCACTTTTGAAGTTGTAACGTTAGTTAGATATTGTATGTTTTAGTTGCACACCAAAATAATATTTGGGTGATCTCGCAAAACTGGTTTACAATTTTTGAGAGATCCTGATTTTTGCTAAAATTACATATTTTTAGAAAATATAATGATTTAAGCCTTGAAAAGTCCCATTTAAAGGATTCCAATTGAAGAGGGTTTGATTGAACCACCTTAGATCAAACCCCCTTGGATAGAACCCCACTAGTTTTAAACCATACCTATAACGGAGTCTCCTTTACACCTATCAAAATGCTAATAAAAAACCACTTTTGATTTACCTTTTGGGGGATCAAATGAATTCATTTAAAATTTATTTTTTGTAAGTATGTAGTCCTTATTATAAGCTTCCCAAAAAGTATAATTTTAAATAAATTTAATTTATTATTATATTTATTTTTTATTTCTTGTGAATGTAGGTTTTTCACTAAAAATCAAGCTCTCTGTTCTACACGTGGAAAAATAGCAGATTATCAAAAAAAATTAAAAATATCAATGTACTAGATATTAAAGTACTTGATCCAACAAAAATAAATTGAATTTCGATACATACAAAAAAAAGTTATATTGTATACAATCTGCCTATGTCTGATTTGTAATTGGTTTGACTTTGAAACTTGATTAAGGAAAATAATTCAATAAAAAACTATGAAACCAAATGAAAGCGCTAGATATCATAGTTACAAATCTAAATTTGAAAAAATTAGAATTTATCCTTCATGGGAAAAAAGTTATTTTGTATACAGTGAACATCACTCCTTAAAAATAGTGTTTACTGGAAAAAAAACTAGTTTTCGAAGGAGATGGAAAAAGAAGTGCAATTTGATTCTAAAATTTTAAAAAAAAAATATTTAGAATCTATAGACATAATGTCACAAATCACTAGTTTGCATCATCTTTAAATTCCTCATGGTTTAGCTGCTATAGGTGCCTAAAAGTGAAGATTTAGTTAGAAAAAATTAGTTCAATGTCCAATTTGGCCAAAAATTGTAAACCAGTATTATGGAATCACCCATTTAATATTAAAAAAATTAGTACCAAAAATAAAATGTTGGGGTCAATGGTTTTATATACTCATGGTTTTGAGGCACATGGTTTTTCCTTACCACTTGGTTATTTTGTGTGAGCTTGATTCTATGAAAGAAGAACACATTTAGTGGTTAATGTTGGTTAGTTTGGGCTTGGTTTTCATTTGTATTGAGTTCTCTTGTTGAGTGTATATGTGAAGTGTGACATGAGATGTGTGGTTTCAAGCTTGGAAACATGGATTATACATTATAGGAGCAAGATATTTTAGAAGTATTCATGGATACTCTATAAGTGTATTGTAATGTTTCTTTGATAAATAATACAATGAGTGTGGATTCTTCTGGAGGATGGATTTTACCTCTTGAGAGGAGGGTTTTAGATAGGGAAAAACCAAAGGGCAGTCTTGACTCTTATTTTTAGGGGATTAAAAAAGATAGCAAATGTTTGACAATTTTAGGTAAATGTCACCTTGAGTGCATCTCATTTTTCCAATCTAGATATCCATGATATCCTTTAAATATTTGGAAAGGTCCACCTTAAAACAAACCTATCGATGATGCTATGTTGAATAGAACTGTTCAAGTTCAACACAAATCACAATACTTAAGGAGCAAACTATTTGGCATAAAAAATTATAGCATGGCAAGGTTAACCCAAGGAATTCAACTTAGATAGGGATCTGAAGAGTCTTTTTTTTCAGAGGCAACAAAGTCTTTAGTATAAGTTTTGAAAATCAATAAAGATGAATAGACAAGCCGAGGGAAATGATTGAGAATATCCTAAACATGGTTGGCTTCAACAAAACAAAAAATAATAAAACCTTTGGTAAAGGTTTGCATGACATCAAGGTGAATCCCATGTACGACATAAGTTCCCTATTGACCCATTCTTTAAGCTTGATTTTATGAGATATCCTTACCACAAAATACCCTATCATGTTAAAGTTTTCTAATCATTGACAAATATTATTGAATTTAGAAATGGGAAGAACAACATTTAGGGGTGTTTTAAGGGATGTACCTCATAGAATACCTTAAGAACAAAATTCTAAGAATGCTTGAGTGAGAGTACCATTGATAGTCATTATCAATACTTCATCTAATAATAACAATTTTGAAGGTATGAAAGCGTGAGACCATTAAAAGGGATGATATCACCTGCAGGCATGATACCTTAAAAAGTGCCACATTAAATGCAAAAAAGGGATAACCTACTTTAAAAAGTAGTGTGACATCGATGAGTCAAAGAGCCAAAAAAAACCTCCTCCAATCAATACATATTTTGACATTAAAAAAACCAATACAAATAAATTTGAACAATTGCTTAAACATTGTATGCTTCATTCTATTCTAAAACAAATAAATTTCTAAATACTCTCACAAATATTAGGCCCACTTTTCATTAAGTTTTCTCCAATATACATGATGGACAATTGGCTCCACCGTTAATTTAGAATTTTTATTTTTTAAAATCCGTGTCCTACAATGGAAAACCTTTAATTGTAGAGAAACATTTTACAATTATTAAATGCCGGGTCACGAGCAAAGACTGTTTTGGACGGCGGTGGCTATCCAGCCCCCAAAAATGCACCCCGCATGATGCATGGCATGGATGCCTCATACTTTCTCGATTTTTCCCCCAACCAAACTCTCGTGCAAATTTGTCCGTATTTTCTTATTTTCTGCAAACTTGTCCTATTTCCTGCGCTGGAGTGATGACTGGGTTTTTCGTATATCAAATCAATGTATTTAGTTATTTTAAAAGATAAAGATTATATTTTAATTTTGTTTTTTTATTAAATATATTATATTTATTTTATTTTATCATGTAAAATGTTCAATATTTAATTATAATTTTAAAATTATAAAAATACTTAAAATATTAATAAAATTTAATAAAAATTTAAACTTTTATTTTAATATAAAATGCATAAAACTTATTTAGTATAAAAAAATTTAATTTTCAAAAAAATTGTTTTATTAAATTAATTTAAATATTAAGATTTTGATATCTTTAATATAAATTAATATTAGAAATTTTGATAAAAATAGATTTTTATTTATAATTTTAAAATCTATTAGAATTATGATCAAATTTTTGGAACAAAATTTTAAATATTTAATGTATAAATTTTTTAAAAAAATTAATATAAAATGAATATAGATTCTTTTAAATAAATCTTTAAATTTTAAACCTTTTTAATATAAAATGACTATAGATTCTTGGAATATAATGTTTGTTTATTTTTTTTGAATAAAATTTTAAATCTTTAATGTATAAGATTTAGAATAGTTATAGAATAGTTATTGTTTTAATTAGTTGTTATAGAATAGTTATGTTTTAATTAGTTGTGTTTAATAAATTCAAAATTGTTTGGGAAGACTGTAATAGATATGAGAGGGAAATTATAATGGTAAGTGCAAGTTTTACTCCATAGTGTATGAGAAAGTGCACAAGAAGCCTATGCCTAGAATGAATCCATTATTAATAAAAAAATTTAGAGTGAGAAAGCTCTAGTAGCATGTTGGATCTATCCTAAAAACCCTCGAAGTATGATTTTTTTTTCATTTATCTAATTCAATTGTTTCTATTATGAATTGAAGAAAGATAGGTGGTATCCCTATAATATTATTTAAAATTAGGGGGAAAATTTTTAAGTCCGTGTCAATTTTTATAATTGGAGACAAAAATGAATCTTTTACCTTTGATTGAATTTACCCGATTGGTTTTCATCCAAAGGGTAGAATTAAGAAATTTGTCTTACAAAAAGATCAACCTCTTGTACAAAAATGATAAAAAACTTTCTAATTATAACTATAACTTATATGGGTTGTGTGATGAGAATTTCATGCATACTATCAAGGATAATGGTTTCTTGATTATGGATAATAATTCAAACAACACTAAAGGTTGGCATAACCTTATCAAATATTTGCAAAGAAAATTCAAAAATTAAAATTAAAATTAAAGTAACAAAACACTCACATGATTTATAAATTGAAACAAATTAAAAACTCTCCTAAAATATTTGCATAGATTCAAGAATAACCCAATTTGAACCATGCTTACCCCACATAGTCTTCAAGGGCCTATAATCTTATGAAAGATTTACCAAAAAAAAAATTCATAAAAAAATTGGATAGCATGATTTAACAGATTGAAACGAATTAAAAAAATTCTCATAGAATAACTAAAGAGCTTGGACATAACCCATATTTACTTGAGTCATAAGACAAAATTATTAAGGTTAGGGTTAGGGTTGGAATTAGACTTTGAGTTTAGGGTTAGAGTTAGAATTAGAGATCGAATATGGGTGAGGGTTAGGGCTAAGGTTTTAATTAGAGTTATGGTTATGGATAATATTATAGTTAGGGTTGGGGATGAGGTTAGGGTTAGAATTAAAACGAGTGTTAAAATTAGGTTTAGATTTGGGGTAAGGATTATTATTAGGGTTAGAGTTAGGGTTAGGATTATGATTATGATTAAAGTTAGGGGTAGTGTAAGGGTTAGGGTTAGAATTAGGATTAAGGTTTGGTTTAGATTTAGGATTATGATTACAATTAAGGTTAGGGGTAGGGTTAGGGTTAGGGTTAGAGTTAGGGTTAGGTTTATAGTTATGATTAGGGTTTTCTTTACAATTAGAGATAGAATCAGAATTAGGGTTAGGTTTCACATTAAGGTTATTATTAGGATTAAGGTTAGGGTTATAATTAGATACAAATTAGGGTTAGGTTTCATGTCAAGGTTATAATTAGGGTCAAAGTTATAATTAGATGTAAGCTTTATTATATAACTATAAATACATTAATTTAGATATTTATTTTTCAAAGATTTTAAACATTTTTTAATTTTAAGTATATTAAAATAGGAACTTGTAAATTTAGGAAAGTTCTTCCACACTTAATTTTCTATACTTTGACACTTAATTTTCTATGTTTTAGAAACTTCTTTTTAGACATAACAATTTAACATATTCTTTTAATTTTAATTTTCTAAGCTTTAGAAACTTCTTTTTAGGTGTAAATAGTAAATTTATAAACTTATTTTTATAAGAAATAGTAAATTTATAATATTTCTTTTATAGTTAATTTTTTTAATTTTAGAAACTTCTTTATGTTTAATAATTTAATTTTATTATAAGTTCAATTTAAAACTAAATTCAAATTTATTCATAATAATACTTAAAATATTAAGATTAAAGAAAATAATAGAACAAAACTTAAGCTATACTCCTTGCAACATATCTTACTCAAAAAAATAATATACCTAAAACACTAGGTATAATTGAATGATCATTGACTTTTCCAAACTATTTTTAATTGTCTTTTCCTCTTGCATATTGAACATTAAATCTATTAGCTTAACTTGAACTGGGAAAAAATCCTTAATTAAACACCTAAAAATAAACTTATAAAAGAAAACATATTGTTAGGGTTAAATTATAGTTAGAATTAATTTTTAAATTAAGCATGGGTTAAAAATACCCTGTATTTTGCCACTATTCCACGGACTACTATAATGGAAGTAATCGCTTATAGGGGGTGAAATTTGTCTACCAATTAAATTTTGAAATATGTTTTGTTATATAATTGGCATGTATAATTGATAATAGATAAAAAAAATTATAAATAGATTTTAAAATTATAAATAGAAAACCTATTTTATCAAAATTTCTAATATTAATTTATATTAAAGATATCAAAATCTTAATATTTAAATTAATTCAATAGAAATATTTTTTTTGAAAATTTAAATATTTTTATAGTAAATAAATTTTATGCATTTTAAACTTTTATTAAGTTTTTTAAATATTATAAGTATTTTTATAATTTTAAAATTATAATTAAATATTGAAAATTTTACATGAAAAAATATAATAAATATAATATATTTAATAAAAAAGAAAATTAAAATATAATCTTTATCTTTTAAAATAACTAAATACATTCCTATTGATTTGATATACCAAAAACACAGGCATCACTCCAGCGCAGGAAATACGGACAAGTTTGCAAAAAAAAAGAAAATACGGACACATTTACACGAGAGTTTGATGGGGGAAAAATCGAGAAAGTATGAGGCATCCATGCCATGCATCATGCGGGGTGCATTTTTGGGGGCTGGATAGCCTATGTCCTGCCTGCACGGCATTGAATTGAGAGTATCAACAAAATTGATATTTTAAGGTGAAGGATCTTTTCCCATTATTCCAAATAGGCACCTTTCAACTTATTTCTAATATAAATACAGCCATTATTATTACTCATGCCACGCGTCACATAATGTCATTCATTTCGTATGGGAGGGGATAGAGAAGATAAAATATTATTATCATCAGTCACTTCTATTAGCAAACAAATAAATAATTAAGAAATAAAATACCAATAAAAAAGCAAAAATATTAAGAAAAACGACAGTATTTTCATGGATAGGATGATATAAGACCTCAACAAATACCAAGGGAGGGAAATGGGACAACCTAGAATAGCAAATGTATAGAATAAAAAACAAAACATCCCACACAATAATGTATTAGGGGAGAAGACCCACTAGCTACCAAGGCTAAGTTCGCACAATCGTAGAATTCAAACTGTATGTCGAATCGAAAAAAAATTTATGGGTTTTTTTCGCTCACGAGTTAAGTGCTTATAACTAAGGTTTTGGCTTGTGGGCAATTCAGTCGAATGCATGAGTCTTCGATATGCGCGTAGGGGTCAAAATGTCACCTTTTAGAGGTGTCGTTTGGTCATCGCCACCTAATGTCCCAGTATCCGCTCACTATAATTTCAATCAATTATAACTGTTTTATCATTCAAATCCACTCAAAAGTCAATGGGTCTCATTCACTTTAGCACTTAATGAGCAGCCATTGGTATTTTTGTAATTATTTATTCAATAAAATAAATTTTTTTAATGGATCAAAGTGAATTTTTTTTGGGGGGGTTAAGTGAGCATGGAGGTGGCAGTAATTCAATGGGTGGCGGTAACTAGGACTTCTCCCCTATAAAGAGAAGTCACAACAAAAGAATCATATAGTCATAGGCAATAAAATGATATAGGGGAGAGGGGCTCATAGTAGGGCGAAGACCAAAAGTAGGGATAGAACTAGTCCCTAGTGGGGCCCCACAATGGAGCACCTTTTATCCAATTGCAAAACACTTTTTTCCATAAAGTACATAATCTAACAAATCATGTGATGCCACATCAGCATAACATATTCACATGACTTAGTGCCCTACTATTGGATTGTATGTGGTTTAACAAAAAACATGTTGATGTGGCATCATATTTGATGATGTGAACCTAAATTTTTTATTTTTTTTTATGTTGATGAGTTGGCAAATAAACTGTTGTACAAAATTGGGACTTTTTTGAAATCATATGCTATGAATTTTCAAAAACCCAAAGGTAGGGTGCCCTACTATGGGCCCCTCTACCCTAATCTAATCGATCTCTTTAGAAAGATTTTAGCTAGCATGGCATTAGTTGTTTAATGTTATGTGGGTTTTTATTCTTTGTTTTTATTTGTTCTTATTTATGACATGAGATCATGTAATACTTTGTAGGTGTGTCTTTCTATCACTCTATTTTTTATGTGAATATTGTATTATTTTAATATTATCTGAAGTACATTGGTTAAAAAGAACTAAGAATTCTTGATCATTGATATTGGAAACATATATTGAAGATAGATCTCACCTTGTGTTAAGAGATTTCTCACCTGTCTGTTAAAAAAAGGGGACCAACCTTGGAGAGTGCATGAGCATCAATATTAAACTCCTTGAGAACACATGAAAATGAAATGTTGACAAAAAAATAGTCTTCACGACATTTCAATAAGATCTTTTATAAGAGATAAAAGCATATTGTCAACTCTATATATCTCATTTAAGTTCCATATGATAATAAGTTTAGAATCTAAAAAAATGAAAATTTTCCAATCTTCTATTTGCACTTTATGAAACATTTTCATATAATTTTACAATTAAACAAGACTTATTAACTCTAAATATGTAACATGCACATTGCTCTACATAGTAACTTTCGCAAGTTTTAACCTCAAGTAAATAGATTGTGCATCTTAAGCTAAATGAGCAATAAATTTTTTTTTCAAAACTATAAAGATAGCATGCACATTTGAAATAAATATCTTTCCAAACTTCCATTGCATTATAACAAAGTATTACAACTTTCCAAAGTAAAAGATTACATAGCATATGATGACATGATATCATTTCTCTTTTACAATCTTCCATCATAATGGATACAATTATACTAACAAGGCTCTGCAAAGCTTATTAGCAATATAAATGAATAGTTTTGGAAAATCTCCATCCAAATCTTGGTCGCCTACTGATGTGGAGAATCATCACTCAAGCTAGAATGCAATTCTGGATCACAGTGACTAACAGTGTAAACAATGACAACTTACACTAGTACTTTGGCCAAAGTATTTCATTCCCTCTTCTAAGAGACGTCAATAATTCACCCACCTTCCTAGCTCGATTTATAATGACCATTCATAATCTAACCTTAGGCTATCCCCTTCATTGGATTATCCTAACACCAGGAATAACCTAATACCTCTATATTTAACTAGATCTCATCTATGAAGAAGTCTAAGTGTCTTTACAATTCATCTAGTTTATCCACTAGCTACTAAGTTATATCCCTTATGTAGTATTTAATACCCCCCATATGTCCACCCATTCCTTATTATGAAATATGTACAAACATATCAAACAAAATAGATCTTTATACAAAATGCAATAACTTTCCTTTCACTTCTATAGAAGAAATAATAACATTTCTCTAACAATCAATGGATCTATCATCCCAAACAAATAAGACAAAGACACAATCTTTTTCAAAAATATTAAATAAGATCAAAAGAGTAGGAATCAGCATGCCTGTATTTGCAATGCTCCAATTGATCAATTCAAATTCCCAACACAACGTTCAAGACTATATAAGCAACTCCCAATCAGCTTTCTTTCACTTCACCCAAGACTTCCTCTTGAAAACCTCTTTCAAATTCTCTAAAAATATCTCACTCACAACTCAGAAAGCCAAAATACAATAACTACAAAATTTCACAGCAAGATAGCAACAAAATGATGCATCCAAATGAGGTAGATGACTCATTTATTTATACACAAAAATTAGAAACTTATGGCTAGAAATAGGGCATGAGAATTGACACTTCTCAGCTCAAATGATTCAACTTAGCAAAGCAAACAAAAGGTGGCAACTAAATTTGTTGTTGAGCAAACACATGTGCAACCAAAAAATAATGAGTCGCACTTCTCAAGAATTTAGCAAGAAAGATCACTAGAAATGTAAGGTATCTGCCCCCTACAGGTCGACTTACTTGGCACAACTGAGTGCTTGACCAAATATGCACTTTGCAAAAGGTTTCAAATTTTGGAAATTCATAAAGAGTACTAGACTTCTATTCCCTTCATATTGTTATTAGTTGGCACCACATTCTACTTTCCACACCATAAAGTATGGGTCGACGTTTACTAATTGACTTGGTCGACAAACATTCTGAGCATGGTTATTAATATTGCTTTGTTTGACAAATTCACGGCAGCTTAAGTTTACATGTTGGAAAACAATGATATCATAAGCGCTTTATACATAGCGTTATCTACATGTTATCTCACATATATATATATATATATATATATATATATATATATATATATATATATATATATATATATATATATTATAGACATAGAAAATATACAAATTGATATCGCACACTCGATCCTGATCTACTAACATCGCCTCATCCTGAATTATCCCTCTATCTAACCATTTAATCGAATAAGCCTTATTTGATTAAATTTGTCATAATTCCCCTTCTAATTAAATAAATCCCTCGATTTAATTAAATCATTGTCTCTGTGTAATTAGCTAGGTCACTTCATCTTCCTATTTTTGATTTAATTAAATAATCCATATTATTTGATTAAATCTCTAAAGTTCATTTAATTAAATTAAATAAATCAAACATTTATCTAATTTAATCTAACATCACCCCCTTTGGATAAATAAATCAAAAATATTTATTTAACTAAGTCTAAATCATTCTCTTCTCATTTTGAGTTATTTAAATCCTAAAATCTAAGTCAAAATGGGCAAATCAACTAACATCATTTAAATTAATCAAATCATGATTAATGAAATCTTAATCACTCCAATCCTCTAGATTTTGCAACTTGCACAATTAAATCATTTATTTGATTTAATAATTCTCTATTTACTTTCAAAATGGCATCAAAAAAGGAATATTCCTCCAAGTTTGAAATCTCCCCCCAAATAGACTTGTCCATCCAACAAAGCATTTAAAGCTCTTACATTGTCTCTTACATGTCTCCCACTTGGCATTTAACTCATCTTTCATCCCCCCCTAAACATGTCATCTCATCAAATTCAAATTTCAAACTTGTGCTCAACCTTCATCCTATCAAATGTTGACAAGTGGCACCTTGCCATTGGTTGAATGTTAGTTGCACATTGCTTTATTTTTGGCATTTATCCATCTTAGTATTCTATAAATGAAGAGTTCATCCTTCATTTTATCCATCCACCAATTGAGTAAACTTACTATACTCAAATTTAGAGCAATCTTCATCCATACTTTTGAATCCATAGCTAGGTTATGAAGGTTTTTTTCATCATGGAGCACATTTGGGATCTTCAACAAAGTGGATCACCATCACCATTCATCATAAAATCTTGCAAAGGAGTTGGGAAAGGGCCAATTTCTACATCAAATTGGCACCAACTCCCCCATAAGATCATGAGTTTGCATGTTCTCAATAGAATTTAGCTTATTTTCATCTTCTTTCATTGTGTTCTTGTTTTATTTCTATTTCGAATATGGTTAAATGGATTTTATGGGGAACCTCTATTCTAACTTGCATTTGATCTTGTTAATGTGTTCATTTGTTGTGTTCTTGCAGGTATTAGGATCTAGGTTCACACACACACACACACACACACACACACACACACATATATATATATATATATATATATATATATATGTATATGTATATGTATATGTATATGTATATGTGTGTGTGTATTATATATAATAATGTGTCAGCTTAATGTCATGTCAACAATGTGTATATATATATGTATGTATGTATATATATGGGTGATCCCATGATAGTGGTTTGCAATTTTTGGCCAAATTGGACACTGAAATTATTATTTTTAACTAAATCTTCACATTCGAGCACCTATAGCGGCTAAACTATGGTGAATTTGAAGATGGTGCAAACTAGAGTCTCATCAAATTTTGTCTGTAGATTCTAA
>VDFB02152722.1:0-24760 GCA_007258455.2 Sequoia sempervirens
AAGGACCTAATGAGACTCACTGTCTCAAAGTAGGATACATGAATATCATAATGATAAATATTAACATGAACTACTATAAAGAAGCATCTAACATATGCTGATGTTGCAATCCCTTATTTTTTGCACAATTAATTCATCATATTGACTTCACAGACTTCATATTCAACACTTTGCACAATATCAATTCAATATTTATTGAATGCATTCACAAATTATTTTGATCTTCAATAAATACACTCTGCAACAACTAAAAACCCCAATTAGGTCGACTCCAAAATGACTTTTAGATAAAACGTATGATGCAACATAGGTTGGTTCCACACATATACATTATGAAGAGAAAATGAGTTGTAGATCAACACATAACATATTAGGACCAAAAATCATCTCAACATATCCTCCAAAGAAAAATTAATTAATCAAGATGAACCACAAGTGAAGAAAACAAGCATGTCGGCCCAAACAACATCAAAACCACCAAAACTGCCAACTCTTCAACTTTGTACCACTGGGGAGAAATTGAAAACATCATGTAAACCAATATGTGGGAATTGTAGACTATGCATATCTCTTCAACCATCTCCTAAAGACAATGATCATCATATGTTGGCACAAAAATAGAAACCTATTAAACTAATGAAAGTAGAGCATTACATACATACTAGATAACACTTCAAAACATGGAATATTACGTTGATGTACACCAAAACATTTGATACTTGAAAGGATTAACCCATGCACTTTTATGAGCATATTCCCAAGTTTGCATAACCACTCAATCTCACCGGAGGAATGTAGAGCATTCCGATAAGCCTTTCTAAACTCTTTACACTGCTTGAGCTCATATCAGAACTCTATAAATCATAACTTTCAATGCAGAAGGTGTAATGACTTGATTTCTTGAATATAAGCCCTTCACATTTTGACCATCTTATCTTCTAAATTGCAAGAAAAAATCTTTCTTTACGGAGGGATACAAACCAAAAAACCATGATTTTTCCTTAGAGTATACACTATGAATGCCTTAATGAAACTTCTACAACATATCTCCATGTGTGGTACACCAAACTGAAATGATATCAATTTAGGTATGAAAAAAACATATTGGAATAGGTGTACCCACCTCCATATCACATAGACATCAGAAAAACCACCATACTACCTCATACAACATAACTGATATAACTGCTCATCAACTATCTACAAATTATTATACAAACTTTAGTACACACACTTGGCATCAATGGAAACACATATTGAATTGAAATAAATGACAAAACTTATTGCAAATAGGAATTAGATATGCCCTTCTTAAAGGAAATTTGGATAAGATAATTAAACTCAACACTATTAATAGTTGTGTTCAATTAGTATCTAGAAATTTTAAGATAGCCTAAGAGGAAAGAGATCATTGTAAGGGTAGATCTTAGAATTACTAGAAAAAAATGAGTAGTCACTCTAATGATGAAGATATGTACCCCTCAAAGTCAATGCCCTAAATGATCATCTACAAAAATTCAAGGATGAATGAGAGGATATGGTATCCCTAAACAACATGAACAAACAAAGTGTTTGATCATCTCACTTCTATCTATTTTTAGATGAAATTTGTTGTTTTTTCATTGTTGGTTGGCCACCTTTTTTTTTTCCTTTTGTTTACACATGGTTATGTATTTATGCTGGTTACTTTTATTGATCCTTTTAATCATTCGTAGTTCACTTTGCATTCTCTATTCATAAAGTTTTTTATGCCTTTCAAACCCCCCTCTTTTATCTCTTATAAGAAATGAAGGTATTACAAGCCAATCATTTAGAGCCCTTACTTCAAATCTTATTTCACAATTATAATAATTTTTACTATTACTAATTATAAATAGATCATCACATAAACAACTAGATATATACAATTTTGCTATCAACATTTCTAACAAAAAGAGTTACATTATCAAATAAAAAGTGTTTTAAATTCAACTTCAAGAGGTTATCAATCAATTTTTTCATATCTAGCTCAAGGGGATTACTTTGAAGCATAAAATTATTTGAAAAGATTGAACACTTTTTTTTATTGAACTTTGACTGCATTTTATTTTGGTTCAGTCATATGCATTATTTCATTGATATCACCATTCAAGAATTTAGTTCTTACGCCCATTAAATTTTCATCCATTTTATACTAAGAGAACAAAAAAATTATGAGTGGTAGTCCACTTCACTCTATAGGTTCAAAGGTTTCTTCATAATCTATGCCCCCATTTTGAGCACATGCCTTGGTAAAAGGCTTGTTCTATGTATGAGCTATACGATTGTGGAGGTGACTAGAAGCATGCTCAAGGCCAAGGTTCTTCCAAATATTTTCTAGGCTAAAGCAGTATCTATGTCTATTTTATTTTTTGCAAAATAAATGTTAGATAAAATCTATAAATAATATATCTTTATGAAGCATAGGGTGGAGGAAAACCTAGTTTAACTCATCTAAAGGTATTTAGTTGCATTGCTTATGCTCATATTGTTGCAAGGTGTGTGCCCTTGGTCTCCTTGTGTTGTGCAATGCAACACTCAGGTTTGTGACTTGGCTTAATTTCCTCCCATGGATTCATTAACTCTAGCAATTGTATTGGGCATTACCAAGTTGGTCTTTTGGTGCAATGACAACTATCTTTACAATAATTGGTATCAAAGCCTGGGTCACGGGTTCAAACCCCTCACTTGCGTTGGGGGGATTGTTGCAAGGTTTGTACCCTTGGTCTCCTTGTGTTGTGCAACACAACACTCGGGTCCATGATATCACCTCTCATGGATTCATTAACTCTGGTGGAACATCATGCATTAATAGGCCGATCTTTTGGTGCAATGGCAACCGTCGTTGCAACACATATAGTTGAACAAGAAACACAATTTTGATTAAAATTTGATAAATATATTTGTATTGTTTATAATGAGGATAAAAGGGTTACAAGTTATATAATCTAGTACCAAAAACCTAATTATTAATCATGATGTATTTTTGGCCAAAAAAGAAAATAAAAAAATGGACTAAAAAATTATATCAAGAAAATCCAATAATTATAGAAACAAAACAAGATTCCCATGTTATTCTACTAGCCCAACTAGTAGCTCTAGTTCAACTCACATACATCCATTATCAATTCCTTGAGATTTAATTCCCCCTCCAATGAAGGTAATTTTTTTTTATAAAACAATTACTAGTCTTGATTTGTTTAAATTTTTTGATTTTTTATATCATATTCTAGTATAACTAAGAAATTTTGAACATTTGAATAGTAGAACATGAAGTTTTGATTAAGTCCATGGATGAGGAGGTTGCTTCTATTGAAAGAAATGGAACATGGGAGTTTGTGGATCTCCCTCTAGAAAAAAATGCTATATATGGTTGATGGATTTTTTGAAATAAACAAAGAAAGATTGATAGTGGATTCCTTCTCATAATAGTTAGGTACAAATTATAATGAAATATAATCTCATAGCAACATTGAATACTATAAGAACTATTTTAGCATTGGTAGTGTAATCTTAGTAGTTATATAAGTTTTAAATCAACATTTTAAAATGTTTTCTTGAATGAAGAAGGAACAACCATTAGGATATGATATTGTGGAACAAGAATGAAATTTCTACAAGCTAAAAATATTCTTTATGGGCTCAAGAAAGAACTAAGAGATTTATATAGTGAAATAGATGAGCATTTCAAAAAATGGCTTCAACTGGAGGTGAAAGTAATGTACACTTTACACCAAATTCAAAGATATTTAATACTTTCTTATAGTCTATTTATATGTTGATGAGATGATTTACATTGACAATAATGAAACTTATTAATGAAGGAATTCAAGAGTGTCATGAAGAGTGAATTTGAAATGATGGATTAGGGTTTGTTCATTACTTTCGTGGAATATAAGAAATATAGTAAAATGATAGGAATTTTATTTCACAAGAAAAGCATGTAGCTGATTCAATTCATAAATTTAGAATGAAAAGTAGCAAACCAATGAACACACTCTTTAATGTAAATGAAAATTTGGTCAAAGATGATTGCTATAAAAAGATCTATACATAAATTTACTTGTAAATATTGTGTATCTTACTACTAGACTTGATATCATGTATTTATTATTAATATTTATGTAAAATTCAAGTAACATTAAGTTTTTTTGCAAAGAAATGAATAGTCAAATATTTTTGTGGTACAAGCAACTTTGGTATTTTGGATACATCTATGGATAACTTTGGATTGGATGGTATACATGCAATGATTTGTAGGATCCATTGTGGATAAGAAAAGTACATTAGGTTATGTATTCAATTCAAGATTAGGTGCTCTTTCTTGGTGTTCAAAGAAACAATCAACTATTTCTCTGTCTTTGACAAAAAATGGAATATATTGCAACAATGTTAACAATATGTCAAACAATTTGGTTGAAGACAATATTAAAATATTTAAGACACAAAAAAAATAAAGTACCAAGTATTTATTGTGATGATAACTCTACAATTACAATAACAATAAATTCAATCTGCATATAAAAATCCAACACCTTTTTCTTAGAAACCTTTTAAAAAAACATGAGGCTGAATTGAATTTTCCCATAACTTATCACTAGCTTAGAGATTTGTTTGCTAAAGCAACAATACCAAAAAGGAAATTTTACAAGAATAAGAAACTTGTTAGCAATTATTACACTAAGCATTAAGGGGAAGAATGGCATTGATAATGCTTAAATGTCGACTCAGTTGCACTATCCTTTTTAAAAATCCTTATCTTCTGCAGTTTTATCTTTATCTCTGCTGTATTCTTATCAATGCAGCTCTTTTCCTCAATCTTTTTTTTTTTTCAACCTGCATTGACCGCTATAATTTCATCCTTATCATCATTGCTGCATTCACATCCTCATCCTTATCTGTTCACCTCTTCATCAGCACTTCATTAACACTACCACAGTATTATTATTGACTATAAGTAAACACAGACTAGCACTTGCACCGAAAGAAGGTGCAATGGTTACGCCAATTGTATTTTATATAAAATATGTTTGAAAGGAGGTCTATAATTGAATTTATTATAAGTAGTAATTAAAAAATTTAGACATTTGTTGGAAATAGAATTGATTTTATATTCATGTATCTTTTGTATGAAGATATTCTAGAAACGAAATAATTAAATTTACAATTGATGTTGACCATTTACACTTATTATATGTAGTTGATGTTGACCAAAAACATCATTGAACCTCGCACCTCTATCACCTTATCTATCACCATTGCAACTTCTATTGAACTAAGTTTATGCAAATTTTATTTTTAAAATATGTTTTATTTTGCTTAGTGTGGTACAAAGATATTTTGTAATATAAATTAACTAAAGAAAATATAAATTGGACGAGAAAGACAATTCTCTTTTTTCATTAGGTTGTGATTGTCTAGCAAGTGTCCACCTGCATACCAAATAGGTTTAAATGAGTTAGTGAAGGGGAAAACATTGTGTAAGACATAATATAAACTGTGTAGTGTAAAACTAAATTGAAAGTTAATATGAAAGAGATTGGATTGACATGTCTTTATAAATCTCTGCAAATTTACAGAACTTAATATTCCTTTCTTTCTAGGCCTACTATCGAGATCTAAAGCAAGGCGAACTTCCCAACCAAAAAAACATGATCACCATTTTAGACATGTCTCTGTGAAAATCTCTGCAAATTTACAGATTTAATGGCACGCCTCTATTTTAAACATATATCTGTAAATCTCTGCAAATTTAGACTTATTATTTCTGTCTAGGCTTAATATTGAGCTATAACGCAAGATCAACTTTCATCAAAGAAATATAAATTTAGGTGGGACGAGAATGGATAATCTTTCCAATGGCAGCCTCTTAGTCACACAGGTGAAAAGGATCAAAAAAGAGATGAGTTGTTACTGAAAAAGAAATTGGTACAAAGTCCCAGGGAAATTGGGGGAGTTGGGAGAAGTGTACTGCAATCTCCACCATTGAAAAAATCAGGGGAGTTGTCGCAACCTCTGATATCCACAGCTGTTACCAGTATCTCTCTTGGACCATCATGTAACAATATGGCAGCATCTGTAGGGCAACAGAAGGAGAAATCACTTGGACTATTAACTGTATCGACTGCAGCTACTTCGGTCAATTCAAGTCAGATTGATTCACAATATCAACAGGCTCAGCAATCCGTGTCATTTAGCAGACGCAAATCTAATTCTCTTTCTAATCAACCCTCTACAAGCGGAGTTGCATCGCCAGGTAGTGTAACAAATTCAATGGAACCATCTAATGTTAACAGTCCATCAACTGGCACAGCACCTTTGCCCAATTCAATAACTAAACCAGATCAATCTATTGTCAGCCAGGATCAAAGCAAGCAACTTGAGACTATATCAAAATTGGTGTCAGTAATTCAAAGGTATATTGTTTCCTTGTATCTATCTTTTCTTTAAGGGAGTATAGGAAACGATGTTGTCGCTTCTCTGCAGGATCTCCATTGTTTATATTTTATAATCTTAATTGTATTTTCTGCTTTGCTTGCTTTTGTGCAATTTCTGTGATAGCTCTTTGGTAGTGGTAGTAAATTGTGGGAAGCAGAATGTGGCTCATGTTGCAAAGCAGTCACAGTGCCAACCAGATCTTGTAGAAATAATTAAGTATTGTAGCTGGCCTTTTGAGTACAGGCTGTGTTTGTTTCTTAATGGAGCGACATGCTATTTGGAGCACTGATTCTTTAATTGATGGTGACAAAATTACAGACATGGTCTTCCTATCAGAAAGAAAAGTGCGGAAGAGGTGCGTGAAACAAAGAAGGTTCCGCCTTCTTTGCAGTTGCTTGTAGCAGCTCTTAATAATCTACAAATAATGAAGATCAGAAGGATGTCAAAGGACAAAGAAGTCTGTCCAATTCCCTTGTTGGTGGAGGTGACATCCAAAGAAGTCTGTCCAATTCCCTTGTTGGTGGAGGTGTAAATGTTCACAAAACACGAATTATGAATTTTGTACGTGCAGATCATATGTATCCAGGTTGGACTTTTTTTAATATTTTTTAAATTTTTGTCTTTCTGTACCTGTTGCCGTATGATTAATCTGATTTCTCACTCAATATTCTTCTGCATATTGTTATCTGCAGGAAATAGTGCTCCAGTTTTGATTCGTAGAATTCGGGTTAGATTAGTAATGTGTGAACGTGCAAAGGATGGAATGGTGGAGGCTGTTGTGCAGTTTGGGGATGATCAAGATGAAGACTCTTTGAATTGTTGCCCAGATGATGTTCTGCTTTCCTTTCCGAACACTGTAAGTTAAAAATGTTTACAGTCAGGTTCTATGCAACTAACTGGTTCAAATTTTATTCATTGAAGATTTAAAATTGTTGCTTTATTTCTTCTGCATGGTGTGTGTGCTGTGTAGCATTTTGCAGACAGGCTAGCTGCGCAGTTTAGTGCTCTGGTAAGTATGAGAACATAGTTTTTATTGCTTAGCCCTACCTCAACATAGTATTTCATGAATGCCAAAATAAATAAACAAACTTATGTTACAGGTAAATTTCAGTGAGAGGTTGCTTATGTAACCAACACCAGTCCTTATAGAGTCCAACAATTTTGTCCACTGTCCACCTTGCATACAGGTGCTAACAAGGAAACAACAGCTATACCTGTAAGGTCCAGACAAATCCTCTGGAGAAATTCCCTGGTGGCGTGGATAAGCGGCGAAACTCAATAAAGTTGAGAGGAATTACAACCAAAATGTCTGACAAAAAAGGCTACTATCTAATCTTCAGCAGCTACTCTGCCAATAATTAACTTACGGTCTAACTATATAACAGGATAGTGAAACCCTGTTTGTATGCAGTGGCTTAAAAATCTGTGTACCAAGAAAGCAAAAGGCGAGGGAAAATAGAAACTGTCAAATAGAAAGGCACCGTTGAACATCGAGAATGGCTCCGGTGGCAGGCTAAGAAAAACCTCTTCTTCAATTCCATGAAAACCCTTGGGAAGATATTCTTTTGGCCATGCCACAAACCCTTGAACAGGAAAATAGTTAATTTAAGATATTAGTGTTGGCCACTCCACCATTACGCCAGTCTCTTTGACCAAAAATAGTTAGATTTGTTTAGGGTTTGAGCAAGGGGAAATACAAATTTATTTTTGATGATTGATAGATAGAATTACATAAAACATTAAAAATATGACAAGCAGTTACCATCAGAATAAACACAGAACAACCACATAAAGAACAAATTGTTTTAGAATGAAATAAAACACATCAAAAAATGATCCATTCACAGACAGATTGCAGAAAAAATACTGACTGAAACCATGGCAAGTGACTGCAAGATTCTGTATAAATTATGTTGTGCTATCAACCACACCCACGAAAAAAATTGGGCAGAGTTGAGAAGAAAAAATAACAAAACCCTATCACATCAGATTTTTTTTTAAATGAGTCGAACCAGAAACAATCTCCCTGTAGTTGCTGCTTCAATCCATTCACAGTAAACGGGGTTTTAGGGCTATTGAAATCCAATTTGATTGGGAGTCAAAAGACTTTCATAATCCAATTTTAGTCATGCCTTCTGGGGTCGTGAGTCTCCAGTTCCCGAGTTTTTACAGTTTTAGTTGCTATGAGTCGAAAAATCTTTTTAAAAATTAAAATTCACTGAAACTATGGAAAGTAATTTACCTCAAGATTCTCCACAAATTGTGTGTGGTGTCAACGACGTAGATGACAAAAAATGGGCGAGGTTCGGAGGAAAATTTTAAACCCTACCACGGAAGACCCTTCAGTTGCTGCTTCAATCTATTTAGTTTCACAGTAAATAGAGGTAGAGCGATTTTATGTGGAGATGGACGAGATTTTTTCACGCCTTGTTACATAGATACGACAACAACACAATGCGGGTGCACATGAGGATAAGAAAACTTGATTTTCACCCATATCTTATCGCCCCATCACCGCGATTTTACAGCCATGCAAGCAACACAATGCCGGTGCAGATAAGAATTAGAAACCATGATTTTCGCCTATATCTTCGGATCCCGACTTTACAGCCATCTGATTTTGCTTTTTTTTTTGCAATTTCCCGGTGGAATTTCTCAGGCGTGAGACAATTTCAGTGTGCTATGCCCACAATAAATAGCCTATCGGCTAATAAAGAAGGCTTTGCAAACACAAATCCCATATTTCCGTACTCTCTATCTATTTACTACTATATTATTTTCTCAATGAATAACAAAACTTGCCTGCTCATTGATTGATTTGATGGATTTAGCTTAAAATCTCTGCAAGATAGAAATGCTTGTAGAGACTTTGTTTTGGGTAGCACGTGTGAGCAAAGAATAACAATTTAGAACAATTATCGCAGGCTCTATTACTGTCAGGGCAGGATTGGAGAAAAAGAGCAGAATGTTATTTCTAAAAGTAGATTTGCACTGGCTACTTTTAAAAGCTCCATTTAAACTCTTATCGAAGGGTAGATAAAATATGGAACTGGAAAATGTGATATATATTAAACTGGAAGTATTACAATTTATAATGGGATGGTGAGTTTAACAGCTTCCACAAATGACCCAACAGATCCTAAATTAACTCCTATAATAATGGATCTTACAACACAACTGTGATATGTGGCCTAGTCAATTGCGTAACGTGTGCTAGTTTATTTATTATTCCTAACACTCCCCCTTAATGAATAAACTACTCCAATTTTCATTTGGATTACAATATAACTTTCATCTGCACACAATTGTTCTTGCTGACTGTCATTGCACATTGCCGAAGGATCTATGCCAGTGTTGAACAAACCTGGGCTTTAACTTGACAACCATTTCTTTGTTGGCTGCCAATAATTTGCCAGAAGGTTCTCATTCCATGTTGCATTTCTTGCAACACTGTCTACCCCATACGTAGATATGTAGACTTCTGCCATATGCAGACCATAATTTCAAATATGGGCGAGGTCATCTCATAACACCTCAGCTTCAATCACCTCTCGCACAGATCGGTGGCATGGCTCCTAACCATGGCTTATGCATTCCTTTCCTTGGCACTCTTCACACTTTCGTATTCTTTTCCTTGGCACTTCCAATCAGTCACTTATATTTCTATGACATTTACAATGCAGATATTAAACTGCTCACACAGGTTCTTTACATGAACCTCTCTGTGCAAATCTCAGTAACAACATTACAACTCATTATCTCTCTCACAATAAGGGAGTATTCATAACACTTACAATGGTGTTGTCCACACAGCAAATGCTCCACTTAAAAACATTGCTTTCATACAACAACCCTAATGCTAAACATTACAAATGCATTAAGATCCCAATGCAGAAATTGAACACCAGAAACACAAGCAAATGAGATTTGACAATGGCAGTTTCTACTGCAGACAGCGCCTTCATTCCCTTCTACGGCTTCAAATTTCCTACGATTCAACCTTTGACTTTGGCTTCCTTCACCTACAGCGATCATTTTGACTTGGATGGTGGCGTGTTCAAACAAAACTTGGTCCAGCAACCTTGGCATTCTCCAGTGGACAGCTCCCAGCAGCTCCTTAGCAAGAGGGTGCTACAGCAGAAGTAAAAAAGATTTTTTTATTGATTAATAGACAGCTTCTTAATTTGCATTTCTCTTTTCAAAGAATACACTCCTATTGGCTTCACATTTACAAACTATGATTCTCCTTTTGGTTGTGATCTCCCACAATCTCTACCTCCTCCTAAGCAGTCAAGCTGCAGACTTCTGCAAGCGGCTTTCACACAGCTGCAATCAAATCTCCTTAAAATGCATCATACAAAAGATCACTCTCATAATCCTGGGCTCTCCCATGAGGGAGTTAAGCCCAGACCTGCTCTGATACCATGATAAAATATAGAACTGGAAAATGTGATACGTATTAAACTGGAAGTATTACAATTTATAATGGGATGCTGAGTTTAACAGCTTCCACAAATGACTCAACAGATCCCAAATTAACTCCTATAATAATGGATCTTACACCACAACTGTGATATGTGGCCTAGTCAACTGGTGACTAACGCAGATCAAAACCTCTGAGTCTTATTAGATAGAGAGGCAATGCAGCAGAAAGAAACAGACAAAAATGCTTCAAAATTTCAAACAAACTTTTTATTGATGAAAAGACTATTACATTCTACTGTAATTTCAAAGTGTTAAATCACACTCTAAAATCCCTACACCTTATTGCTTTATGTCCCAAAGAACCAATACTACTTCTCCCAAACGTAGCTTCCTCCATAGAGAGGAGTCACACCAAAAAATTATTTTCCCTAGAAACAAAACCCAAAAAACCCCTGTTCCCTCCTACGCTCCTTGCTCATGCACTAACACTGCTTCCTTTAAGACATTATGTGCTGCCTTTAATTTCTATCCTCTTTTACTGTGTTGTGCATTGCCTTATTTATCCTCCATTAGCCACCACCATTCATTGCTTCCTTTCCGTTACAAATCTGGAACAGTTCAAAATAAGGAAAAGTAACCTCCTTCTGCAAAAGAAAACACCAAACAAGAAACTGAAAACAAAAAATAGACCAAATTCAAATTTTGGATGATGCGGATAACACGTCCGCCCAGATGCTCCAACATTAAACACCATGGGTACAGAAAATGTTTCATGGGCGTAGAGCTCAAGAACATTTCTGCAATGATGGGACTGTAATCCCGAACTTCTCCAATTTTGAAGCACTAACCCAAGAAGCCTCATCAGCTGCACAATTCTTCCAACGCACTAGATACTCCCAATACTCCTTTCTTCTTGTCTTCTTTGCTATGCGTGAATCAATAATCTGCTCAATGCCTTCAAATTTCTTCTCTGGCAATTGATGTGTTCATTTCGATGCATCTGGAAAATCTGGAAGTAAATATTGTTGTCCACTTGATTCATCTTCATGGTACTTATATAAATCTACTACATTGAATATTGGAGAAATATCTACTCCAACTGGTAGTTCAATCTCATAAGCATTTGATGAAAAACTTACGTACAACCTTGCATGGGCCAATCTTCTTGCTTTTCAACTTGTTGTAGGTCCCTTGTGGGAACCTTTCTTTTCACAAATGTGCCATTACTAGCTCTCCAACTTCAAATTCCTGCACTCTTCTATGTTTATCAGCATTCTCCTTATATTTCATGGCACTCTTTTCTAAAGCCTCTTTCACTTCTTTGTGCAAATCATGAATATACTCAGCAAAGTCTTCTGCTACAACACTTTTTCTACTCAAATCAGCACTATCCCTCAACTCATCAACTACCCTTGGGCTGTACCCATACACAACTTGGAATGGGCTCTTTCCCACACTTCGGTTGATAGAGTTATTGTATGCAAATTCTGCTTGTGCCAAAATCAAATCCCACTGAGTTGGTTTATCTCCAACCAAACATCTCAGTAAATTACCCAAGCTTCGGTTCACAACTTCAGTTTGACCATCAGTTTGAGGATGGTAAGCTGAACTAAATCCCAACTGTGTTCCCATCTTCTTCCACAACGTACGCCAAAAATGGCCAACAAATTTTGTATCTCGATCTGAAATAATACTTTTTGGCAAGCCATGCAACCGAACTATCTCCTTGAAGAACAATGAAGCTATATGGGAAGCATCACTACACTTTTGACATGGTATAAAGTGAGCCATTTTTGAAAATCTATCCACTACAACAAAAATAGAATCTTTACCTCTTTGTGTTCGTGGCAGCCCCAAAACAAAATCCATGCTGATGCATTCCCATGGTCTCTCCGGTATCGGTAATGGCTGGTATAACCCAATATTTTGCTTTACTCCCTTGGCATATTGGCATATTCGACAACCTTGCACCATTCTTTTTACGTTTGTATTCATTTCGGGCCAATAGTAACTTTCACTCAGTTGTGCTAGTGTCTTGTCCACTCCAAAATGTCCACTTAATCCTCCACTATGTTTCTCCTTCAATAAGTTCCCCCTCATCGAACCTCGCGGTATGCATAATCTTTTTCCCTTGAACAATAAATTCTCTTGTATGAAATACTCCAACCATGGAGTTCTATCCATCCCCATTGGATTCTTACATGCTGCCCATGCTTCCTTAAAATCTGCATCTTCTTCATACATCTTCCCCATGTGATCAAACCCAACAACACTAACTTTTAACCCATTCAATTTAACAAACACCTTCTACTTAATGCATCTGCAACTCTATTTGATTTGCCACTTCTATGTTTCAAAACAAAAAAGAAATTTTGAAGAAACTCAACCCATTTCATATGTCGTTGGCTTAACTTACCCTGACTATTGATGAATTGCAATGCACGGTGATCGGTGTACAACACAAACTCTTTTGGTAACAAGTAATGCCTCCACTTCTTGAGTGCTTGCACAATTGTATAGAACTCTTGATCATACACGGAGTATTTTCTCTTTGCCTCATTGAGCTTCTCGCTGAAATAAGCTATGGGTCTTCCTTCTTGACTTAGAACTCCCCCTATTACTGTCCCACTTGCATCACAATCAACCTAGAACACTTTTTCAAAATCAGGAAGTGCCAACATAGGCTGCTCTGTCACCTTTTCTTTCAAGATGTTAAAACTCTTTTCAGCTGCTGTTGTCCAAACAAATTCTCTTCTATCTCTCCTCATTGTCTCAGTGATTGGTGCACATATTCCACTGAAATTTCTAATAAACTTCCTATAGAAGCTTGCCAAACTGTGAAAACTCCTTGCTTCAAACTTACTCCTTGGGGAAGGCCAATCAACTATTGCCTTCACTTTTTCCGAGTCCATTTTCAAACCATTGCTAGAAATAACAAAGCCTAAATACACCAACTCTTCTTTCATAAAACTACACTTCTTCAAGTTCACCATCAATTTTTCTTCTTTCAGCCTTTGTAGGACAGCTCTAACATGTTGCAAATGTTCTTCTTTAGTCTTACTAAATATCAAGATATCATCAAGATATACAATCACAAACTTACCAAGATATGGCTTCAAAACTTCATTCATCAATCTCATGAAGGTGCTCGAAGCATTGGTCAATCCAAACGGCATCACCAACCATTCGTACAGTTCATCTTTGGTCTTGAATGCGGTCTTCCATTCATCTCCTTCTCTTATCCTTATTTGATGATATCCACTCTTCAAATCGATCTTAGTGAAGTATCTAGCTCCAACCAAGCAATCCATAAGATCATCCATTCGTGGCAATGGAAATTGGTACTTGATGGTTATCTTATTTATTGCTCTTGAATCAGTACACATTCACCAATCTCCATCTTTCTTTGGTGCCAACACCGCTGGAACCGCACATGGACTCAAACTTTCTCTAATCAGCCCCTTATCAAGAAGCTCTTGCACTTGTTTGTTTATCTCTTCATTCTCCTTTGGTGACATTCTATAAGGTGCCTTGTTTGGCAAACTTGCACTGGGAATCAAATCCATACAATGACTGATGCTTCTCATTGGTGGTAACCCATCAGGCAACTCCTTCATCAAGATTTCAACATATTCCCCTAATATTTCTTGGATTTCCTTTGGTATTTCACCTTCCTCTTCCGTTGTCCCAACTGTAATTGATTTAGGGATGATAGCAAAACATGCTTTCTCCTTCTTGAAGTCCCTCAAAAATTGCTTTCCGGAGACCAAACACACTTTTGATTTATCTTTACACTCCTCTTCATTTTGCTTCATTGGATTTAAGAGATACTCCTTTCCATCTTTCTTGATGGTATATGTGTTCAACCGGCCATTATGAATAGCTTGTTAATCAAATTGCCATGGTCCGCCCAAAAGAATATGGCACACGTCCATTGGCATTATGTCACACATGACTTTATCCTTATAATTCCCAATTTGAAAACTCACCAAACACTATTCATTTACCAGCAACTGATGCCCCTTCTGCAACCACGAGACTCTATATGGGCTGGGATGTTTAGTTCTCTTCAATTTTAGCTTGCTCACCATTTCTTCAGACACAATATTATCAGTACTACCACTGCCCACAATGACTTTGCAGCATTTACCACTCACCTTGCATCTTGTTTGAAACAAATTTCACCTTTGGATTGGTTCTAGCGTCTCCTTTTTGGGATTCAACAAAACTCTCCGCAACATTAGTGATTCTCCATTCTCAGGGTCTTCTCTATGCGTTGGTGGATCCTCAATTTCATTTTCAGCTTTCGCTACATGCACTCTTGCCTCCCTTTCTTTTCCTCCATCATATTGGATTTGTGGACACTCAAACGCTCGATGTCCTGTTTCCCCACATTGGTAACAAGTTTCGCTAAAGCTCCTTCCTCTACCTCTTCCAAATGATCCCCTTCCATGGGAATAACCTTCTTTTCCTCTAGGGAAATCTCCTCTTCCCCTTTCTTCTTACATACTTGCACTTGAAGTGTTCGTTTCCTCCTACTTGCTTGTGGAACCTCTACCACTGCTTGAGAGTCCTCTTCCATGTGAAAATCTACCTCTACCCCGAGAGTTACTTTGTTGCTTCCTATTGAGCTTCTCCTCTGCCTTCAAAGCAAACTGATATGCTTCTTCCACACTATGCACATTAACCATGCTTATCTCATCTTGGATGGACATGCGCAATCCATTCAAATACCGGGAAACTTGCTCAGCATCCTCTTCAACACGACCAGCTTGTATGCTTAACCGGTAAAATTCCTCGGTGTATTCCTCCACACTGCCCTCCTTTTGTTTCAAATTTTGCAACTTTCTAAACAAATCGATTTCATATTTTTGCGGCAAGAATTTGGATTTAAGCTTTGTTACCATCCGATCCCATGATCGGATTTTGTCTTTTCCTCTTTGTTGTCTATCCATTTGCACATGATCCCACCATAAAGATGCGTGGCCCTTCAACTTGGTGCGGGCAAACTTAACTTTCTGCTCCTCTTCAATGTTCTCAAACTCAAAATATTTATCCATTTCACTGATCCAATCCAGCAATTCTTCAGCTTTCAATCCCCCTTTGTAAGTTGGAAGATCAACCCGAGGCTTAGAGCTCACCTTAGTGATGGCTCTGATGAATCTTTCCTCTCTAGGATCCAATCTAGGCTGCTGTACCTCTTCACCTCCCTCATTGACTCGTTCTTCTTCACTGTCACTAATGTCCTTTGTGTGGACTCCTCTTCTTTGAGCCATTTCCATGGCGTCCATTTGTGCAATAAGACCTCTAATTGCCTGTGCAAGCTCAGGCTCCCCATCTCTGGTTCTTCTTCATCTTCGACCCCATCCTCTTTGGGCCATGTTGCCTGTAGGTCTTCTTTTCAGCAAAATGAACCTGCTCTGATACCACTTAACACAGATCAAAACCTCTGAGTCTTATCAGACAGAGAGGCAATGCAGCCGAAAGAAACAAACAGGAACGCTTCAAAAATTCAAACAAACTTTTTATTGATGAAAAGACTATTACATTCTATTCTACTGTAATTTCAAAATGTTAAAACACACTCTAAAATCCCTACACCTCGTTGCTTTCTGTCCCAATGATCCAATACTACTTCTCCCAAAACGTAGCTTTCTCCACAGTGAGGAGTCACACTCAAAAATTTATTTTCCCCAAAAACAAAAACAAAAACCCCTGTTCCCTCCTACGCTCTATGTTCCCTCCTACGCTCTATGTTCATGCACTAACGCTGCTTCATTTAAGACATGTGCTGCCTTTAATTTCTGTTTTCTTTTACTGTGTTGTACGTTGCCTTATTTACCCTCTATTAGCTGCCACCATTCATTGTTGCCTTGCCGTTACAAATCTGGAACAGTCCAAAATAAGGAAAAGTAACCTCCTCCTGCAAAGGAAAACACCAAACAAGAAACCGAAATCCAAAATTAGACCAAATTCAAAATTTGGATGATCGCGGATAACACATCCGCTTGATGCTCCGACATCATTGACATGTGCTAGTTTATTTATTATCCTAACAAGGGCACTAATGAAGGCGTTCAATTGTCATAAAACATAAAATAAAACTTCTATTTGTGTTAACCTAAAAGATTAACCGAAATATTAATATGTGAGTCTGATTCCCAGTTGTGGTGAACTTGTTGAATAGGGCATTTAGAGGATGTTAGCTGGCTTTTGGCTTTGATTGTTGAACAAATTCTTAACCTATTGCTTCTTTGGAGTTTGTTACTTTCACTCATATTCCTAGAGAATGGAATGTTGTTGTTGATTGTTTGGCTAAATGGGCTTCTGATCATATTCATGATTGGAATTTGGTGGACCGGGGTCAGTTACCCCCAGATTTGTCTCAACAGTTGGATCACTTGGTGGAGCTTGATAGGACTATGTAATGCCCTTTCTTTGTACTTCTTGTTTTAATAAAAATTTTACCCCTCCTTTATAGTAAAGATTAATCGAGAAACACTAATATTTACACTAGACAGGCCTACGAGCATCTCAAATATAACAGAAAGTTCCAAGTCTCGGACTTATCGGTCTGTGAATGCCAATTCAAAATAGATCACTATTTTTTCAATATATTTGACTTAATACAGAGAATTGGATATCAGGATTTAGCTGTACAAAAGTATCCTATAAAATTTGAATTAAGGTTGATTACATTACTGCCTCATTATTTCCAAAGAAGCTCAATAAAAGACGACAAAGGTGAAACAGAAAAAGAGCTACAGCCCTAGCACTTAGAGATGAGAAACATTCTAGTTCCTATGACATAAAATGTAAATGGGAAATTTTCATCCATACTACTTTTAGAATGATTCTGTTGTGGTCTTAGCAATAAATTAACATGTAGAAGAACTTTCACTGCTAGAAGAAGAATTTCTGTCAGTTCTTGCTGCTCTTTGGATATGATTGCTGACTAAATCAGATATACTTGGCCATAATCTGACTGAAGTTCCACTACTCAAACTCTCTCTTATACTCTCCAACACCCTCACAACATCTTTCATGTTTGGCCTTTCATCTGCTAAATCTTTTGAACAAGCCAGACCTATACCAAATAAGGTGGTGTAACACCGCTTGTACAAATCTTCTATTTCTTCCATGCCCTCCTCCATGCCAACAATATCCCGCACTAAGCTTCTGTCAAGTATATCTACCAGGCTGTTAGGAAAGGCTGAGTTTACCCACTTGTGTATGTTAAGACCACCTACAAATATGTTATCTGTGGGTCTCTTTCTTGTCAGCATTTCTAACAACAAAATGCCATAACTATAGACATCTCCCTCTGTAGTTACTTTCCCTCCTAACCCATACTCTGCATTCATGACAGTCAACTTGTGAGATTGCATGTAATTCTAGAAGTCCATAAAAATAATACCCAACCAAAGAAAAGAAATCTGGAGGCTTACCTGGAGCTATGTAACCCATTGAACCTTTGATGGAAAGTGTTGAATTAAGAGATCCCATAGATTCTGTACCAGAAATTAACCTGGCAATTCCAAAATCTGTTACATGGCCTGTCAAGTCATCGTCCAAAAGGACATTCTCAGGTTTCAAATCACAGTGGACTACTTGGACAGAAGAATTGTAATGCAGATATTCCATGGCGTTTCCTATGTCAATGGCAATGTCCAGTCGTCTATTCAATCCCAACTCACAATCACCTTGATTGGGATACAAATGCTTCTCTAAGCTTCCATTTGACATAAATTCAAAAACTAAAGCTTTGAAGCCAGGGATTGAACATGATGTTAAGATCCTAGTGAGATTGCGGTGTCGAACCTTTCTTATGTTGGCAGAGTAATTTCTCCCATAGTCAAACTTATTGTAAAACTTCTTCCACCGACAAGTCTAGAAAGTTCTCACCGACCATGGCAATTTGCATATGATTTTACTGTTCTGTAATCTGGAGAATTCCTAAGCCTTCTATAAATAGAGGCAGATGTAATGGGCTCTTCACTCTTCTCAGAGTCCAGCTCCATAGAGCTGCAAGAAGATAAGATATGTAATGTTTTTGATCATTTAATATAATTTGTGTTAAATCTGTGGTTGCCATTTTATTCTGTTTCTGTTCTGTTCTCCCTTGTTTCTATTTTCTACAAGTGGTATCAGAGCCGTAAGGTCAAGATCGCTGGTTTCAAAGAAGGCATAGGAGCTTTTAGAAGACTGCAGGCTGTCCGAAGGAAGAGCAGGTCGATGCTGTCCAAGAAGAATTGAAGCTGATTCAGAAAAATCTGTTGGTTTGAAGAAAGGTCGCTGCTTTGCAAGAAGAGATCACTGTAGACAGCAGAATATTGAAGAAAGATCGTGTGAGTTGGAGATCAGTCTACAAGAACAGGCACAACCACAATGTAATTTTAAGTCTGAAGATTTTGTGAAACTGTAAAGGGCAAAGAAAAGAAGACAGAAGATCACAGAAATATTGGAAGATTTCGTTGAGAAGCAAAAGAGAACAGAAGCTCGGAGAAGAAAGGTCGTTGGTTGAGCCGCCTGAGAAGAAAGGTCACTGCTTTGCAAGAAGAGATCACTGTAGACAGCAGAATATTGAAGAAAGATCGTGTGAGTTGGAGATCAGTCTACAAGAACAGGCACAACCACAATGTAATTTCAAGTCTGAAGATTTTGTGAAACTGTAAAGGGAAAAGAAAAGAAGACAGATGATCATAGAAATATTGGAAGATTTCATTGACAAGCAGAAGAGAACGCAGCTCGGAGAGGAAAGGTCGTTGGTTGGAGCCGCCTTAGAAGAATACAGCCACACCTGTAAGATGAGGCATATAAGGAAGCCGTAGTTTTTTTTTGTTTTATTGTTATGTATGCAAGATAAGATTGTTGTTTGGAGCAGGACAATTATCTTTTGCTTTATTACTTGCTGTTAAGGGTTTGAAGTTGGAATGTGAGAGGTAATGTTTTGTTTGAAGATTTAGCTTCTAATTTTTTTAAGAGAAGGAGAAAATCATATCAAAAGGAAAATTACAGAATTTTAGATGCTGGAAAAGAGAGATCACAGTCTAAAGGAGCTGCAGTCCCTTAGCAAAGGGAATCACATGAATTAGAGATTGCGAAAGACTCAATGCAAGGAGAATCAATCGCCATTTGGAGCATTAAAGATTGAAGAAAAGGAGCTCACAGCTGGACTAAGGATGTTGCAGATCTAAGAGAACAGTAAATTGCAAATTGTGAAATAAGGATGCTGAAAGGAGATTGAATTGCTACCAGATTGCAGCCAATGAAATCAAAAGAGGTGCCAGAGCAAAGCGTAAAGCTGTCGATTTTTATAATGGAAGGTGAATTTGAGGAAATCCTGTCACCATTTGTGACAGACGTCAGAGGAAGTTAACCAATATTTTGGAGGTAATCCTGTCACCATTTGTGACATATGTCAAGATTCTATTAGGATCCCTGACCACCCGCAGAGTGACTCAATGGGAGGTGTTGATAAAACAAGTGAATCACACCTAAACCGACGATGGACTGGTAACCAAATGTGCTAGAGCTCATGGTTAGAGCATCCCAACTGCAACATGGGATTTCCTAGGTTCAATCGCTAGTTCTCAAAGATTTTAGATGCTGCAGCATCAGTGAAAGAGATTGAGAATGTAATGAGAATTCATGGTAGAAATTAGAGGAAGTGTTGGTGAGTAATTTCTCCCCATAGTCAAACTTGTGTAAAACTTCTTCCACCGACAAGTCTAGAAAGGATTCTCACCAACCATGGCGAGATTTGAATATGAGTTTACTGTTCTGTAATCTAGAGGGAATTCCTAAGCCCACTATAAATGAAGCAGATGTAATGGGCTCTTCACTCTTCTCAGAGTCCAGCTCCGTAGAGGCTGCAAGAAGATAAGATATGCAATGTTTTTGATCATTTAATATAATTTGTGTTAAATCTGGTTGCCATTTTATTCTATTTCTGTTTCTGTTCTGTCCTCCCTTGTTTCTGTTTTCTACATCTTAACACCTTGCATTCAGCATCGAAACTCTTATGAGCTTCTTCATTGTGCAAATTAAGAACCTTCACTGCAACCACTCTACCATCTTTCAGATCTCCTCTGTAGACCGATCCAAAGCTGCCCACTCCAACCAACTTGCTCTCATTAAATCCATCAGTTGCACTAAAAAGATCTTCATAAGAAATTTTCAGGTGCTCCAGCTTCTGCAGAAACTTCAGAAGATCTCCTGGGAGATCATCTTTTGGCGAAAACCACATCCACAAGAAACCCAAAACTAAGCAGCATACCACAAAAGCACTGGCACTAGAAACGGACACTATCAATTTTTTGTCATGTGAATGACTTTTATGACTTGGACATTCAGGTAACAAGAATACCCGTTGTCCACATAGGCCAGCATTTCCAATAAGTGAAACAATAGCAGTGGCATTAGCCGAAACTCCTCCTGTTGGAACTTCTCCTGCGAGTCTGTTGAAAGATAAATTCAGGTAACGAAGAGATTTGAGTTTCTTCAGGGATGTTGGGATGTTACCAGATAAAGCATTGGAGGAAAGATCCAGGTCCATGAGACCTCCCAAACTGCTGAATACCTCCGGAATTGGACCTTGTAAGGCATTGTTTGACAGATTCAGAGATATCAATCCCGTGCAACTTCCCAGTGCCTTTGGAATGACACCATGCAAATTATTGCCTGAAATGTCTATAGATTGAACCATTGCAATATTACCAATCTCTGGGGGCAAGGACCCTTCTAATGCATTCCACGAGAGATTTAAATAGAACTGAAGATTTTTAAGACTGGTAAGAACTTCTCCAGGTATACTGCCTCTCAGTTCATTGGAAGACAAGTCTAGCATCTCTAAATTCTGACATCCCCTTAAAGCCACAGGTATTTCTCCTGATAATTTGTTGTTACCAAGAAGAAGATATCTAAGGGCTTGGAGGCTACCAAGAGAATCAGGAATTCTTCCAGATAGCTTGTTTTGACTAAGGGACAAAAGTCCAAGTCTTTGTAGTTGACCTGTCTCACTTGGAATGCTTCCTTCTAATCTGTTGCTTCCCAAATACAATCGTTCCAAATTTTGAAAGGCTCTAAATCCAGATGGAATGGACCCATTCAGCATATTATAATTTAAAGCTAAGTAGTTCAGATTGGAGAGATTTGTAATCTGTGAAGGTATGCTTCCACTTAAGTTGTTCGCTGATATCTCAAACCAAGAGAGATTGGGAGAAAGGTTGCCTATCGAGGGAGGCAAAGCACCGGTAAACTGATTATGGGACAAAAGTATCTCCTGTAGATTTGAGCAATTTGTGAGAGCAGTGAGAAATGACAAGGGGTTACTGCTCTCACTAACAAGTTTGTTGGAATAAAGGCTAATTTTTTTAAGCAGATACAAGTTACCTACCTCTTTGGGCACTATTCCACTCAGCCGATTGACTTGTAGATAAAGCAATTCTAGTTTGGAACAATTTCCGATGGTATTTGGTATGTTTCCACTAAGCCTATTTCCCCATAGGTTTAGAGTTCTTAGATTGGTAAGCTTCTCACAAAGCACTGATGGAATTTGTCCTGTTAATTGGTTATCATATAAACTTAATTCCTTAAGAAAGGAACAGTTGGAGAGGGAAGGTGGTATTTCTCCTGTAAGTTGGTTTGCGGAAACAGAGAGTGTATTTAGATAGGGGAGTTTAGACCCAAAATATGATGGAATCTGCCCTGATAATTTGTTGTTATCTAATCCTAACATTTGAAGAGAGGAACAATTAGAGATGGATGGTGGTATTTCACCCGTAAGACTGTTTTTAGAGAGAGAGAGTAATTGTAGATGGATAAGTCTATCCCAAAAGAATGATGAAATTTGTCCTGACAAATTGTTTTCCTCTATACTTAAATACAGTAAAGAAGAACAATTTGAGAGGGAGGGAGGTATTTCTCCTGTGAAGTTGTTTGTGAAAAGAAGAAGAGATTCTAGAAGGACGAGTTTTGTACCAAAAAATGATGTAATTTGTCCTGATAACTTGTTTTCGTAGAGAGTCAAATGCAGAAGAGAAGAACAGTTTGAAAGGGAAGGAGGTATCTCTCCGGTAAGCTGGTTTGCAGAAAGAAAGAGACTTTGCATATGGATTAGCTGGCCCAGTTCATACGGAATGGCACCGGTGAGATTATTTGAAAAAATTGCAAGGTAGAACAAAGAAGACATGTTCCCCAGAGAAGGAGGAATGGTGCCTGAGAAGAGATTGAGATCCATAGTCAAGAAAAGTAACTGAGAGAGCATACCCAGTTCACTAGGTATTGCGCCTTGGAGGTTATTGTCACTCACAATCAGGGAAGTTAAAGCTGAGAGATTACCCAAACTAGAGGGAATGGTGCCTGACAATCTGTTAAAGTACAAATTCAATAACTGTAGCTTAGAGAGCATACCAAGTTCCATAGGAATTGAGCCTTCTAGTTCATTATTACTCAAAGCTAGGCCAGCCAAGGCTGAGAGGTTGCCCAAAGAGGAAGGAATGGTGCCTGTTATATTGTTCTCTCGTAAGCTAAGAAAATATAAATTTGTGAGGAAACCCAACTCATGAGGAATGGTCCCTTCTAACTGATTATTTTCCAAGGACAAAAGCTGTAACCCAATAAGACCACCAAACTGTTGTGGAATGTGGCCATGCAGACTATTATTTGAGAGAATGAGCGTCCCAAGAAAAGACAAGTTTCCCATGAAAGGAGATATTGTACCCCTCAAACCCATACCAGTAAGGTTTAGTTCAACAACTCTTGCATCCCTCAAACTACATGTAACACCAGTCCAATTACACAAGAAGATACTGGAATTCCAATTAGCTAATGCATCAAAAGGATCATAAGTAATGGAGTACCTGAATTGGAGCAGAGCTTCCTCATCTGTAGTGTTGCTGGCTACAAGAGAATGGACCACTGGCAATAGCAACATACCCACAAACATTATGGTACACATTTTGCGAGTCTGCAACAAACAATCCATTTTTTCAGAGAATACTTTCACAAAGCAAAGCAAGACAACAGACGTACTTCGAATCTCTCTTACAGCCAAAGGACATTAATACAATAGATTTTATAACCCTAATAGAAATGAAGTGAAGATTATATTTTTAAATTTAAAATTTTCATTGATCAAGTTGTCACATGGTAAGTGCATGAAATTCAAAGGCCAGCGATATTCAGCGAGAGATTCCGGCCGGATTTTCGTGCTCTTTTGATGGCAATTTGAATTTATAGTCAAAGTCAATGATTAATGGCAATTTGCAATAACAGACAAAATCAATGGCAAAGTCAATAACATGGCACCCTGAAAAATTATTATGGGGATTTTCTTTTTTGCTTTTATACTCTAAAAATTAAAAAAATAGTATGTTGCTCGTGTTATTAGAGGGAAAAGTTGGATTTGCTTAGTTTATGTCCAAATTGAGAATCGATCACATTTGACTTGGTGATATTTAACTTTGAGCCTAAGTCTTGTTATGGTGTGCTTTAAATATTTTTAGTACTTCTAACAATTACATAGTTGATATTTCTTTTTATTTAACTGGTCATAGTTTGAGTATTGCGCATGATTATGCATTTGAGTATTGAAACTTATGTTTTAATATTGGTTACGTGGAGTATAATTTTTACATGATTTTTATGGTATAATATTTTAATGTTAACCGGTTTCATTGATTGCTAATGTAGTTATATAATGTGAATATTTAAGTTCTTTAAGGTATATTAGAAGTATATTGGAATAATGTAAAATATTATGTTAGTGTAAAATACAAAATAAGTAGAATCTTTTTTTTTTTGTTTCTTGAGGTATATTGAATTAATATAAAATATTTTGTTAGTATATCATGTTAGTTGATAGAGATGATATTAT